>JAQNCA010000014.1:10899134-10912966 GCA_029783725.1 Acanthurus tractus
CAGATTGTGAAGGTGATATTTGATTCTCGAAAGTTCAATTCAAATTCAAATTCAAATGCAGATATTTTATGCACATTAAGGAGAAATGGGTAATATTCCCTTTTTCAATGCAAGACAAGTAAGCTTAGGCTTCTGTTTATGAAGTGATAGCCATCATTGTAAGTGACTATCACAAAGCTGATCTAATACAAAAACACCAGCCAACAAAGATTATCATTCATGATTCATATGCTAAGAAATGCTACAGAAATATCTTAATTTATCAATTCAGGCTTATATGCTTAAATCTGTGGGGATTCTCCTTTGGTCTCTCATATTTAGTTCATTTAAATGTGTTTACTTTGGGCTCTGGATGCATGTTACAGTATATGTCATGCTTGACTCAGCCCTAATCTGCATGATTCTCCCTCAGTTTACCATATTCATAACCTATATTAACACTCCTCTTCATCTCATTGCTTCCCGGGAACAAGAGGGAGTGCTAAATGCATAAATATTAAAATGGAAAGATTCACTGTGTAAATGCAGGAAATTGGATCAAAAATGTCATACACAAATGCTCGTAATGTAAAACCCAATTTTACTGTGCTTCTCTAAGCCTATTAATAAAAATGGAAGCGGTTGGTTCGATTGTGCCGTGCAGGTCTTCTAGTGTAATGAATCATGTTCTTAATGTGCTGCTCTGTTCTTTCGCCGCCTCGTTAGTATTCTCAAGTATGATTTCTGCCGCCGCTCCTCTCGGCTCCCTCTCTGAATCTCTTACACTCTCCTGCGGTTCTTCATGTATGAATCTGTTAGTGTGCGGTGCTGCCAGGTTGCGACGCTTTGCTCCAGCTGGATGCTCCTCTTATTGCAGTTCGGCTGCTTCAGTATGAACCTGTTTCCAGGGACTGCAGGTGAAAGCCCATCAGCATGCCTAATCATGCATCGTCCAACGCTGCTGTTGCCAGATTACTGAATCTTAAACTTTTTTTTTTTTTTTTTTTACAATTCCCCGGAGAGCCGTTGTGCTCTGTCATGAATCTTTGTGATTTTTGGTGAGCAGATGGTATTTTAATGAACTCCACAGAAGATATTTTAATGTGATGCTCGTCCTCCTGCAACTCTGACATAAGCTGCCAAGCAGGTGCTTTGAAAAGAGCTATAATTGTTATTCTTTGGGGGCAAGGTGAGGCTTTATATTTTTGTTATCACTGTAAATCACCCACAGAGTCACTTTGGAGGCCTAAATTCACTTCATTTTTTTATCGTTTAAAGATTAATGAAAATGTCACAAGCAACACACTGTGGGAAATGTTTTCTTGTCTGTGCGGCAGAAAACAATGACAATAAAAAAAAATTATGCAAATTTCTTTATTTTGAGCTCCCCAGAATGCCATTTAATGTACTGTGTAAGTCATTTTTCAGTCTGGACATTTACATTTTTATTGAAATATTTAATGTTTCCAAAAACCTCTCTAGATTTCTGAGGGGAAAAAAATGAGGCCCAGCAGTTTCCATTTTGGCTGAAACCAACTCACTTCTGCCTGTTTACCATGCAAGGTATAAGCTAAAGCCATCTTTGATTTGATTTGTTCTGTTCGAAAATGTTCCTCTGGTGGAGCAATTTAAGAGCTGTTGCTTTAAGTGCCTGAGATCCCTCCAACTCACTGCTCTCTTTGGTTTTCTAATCTTTGGTAGTTAGGTGTCTCTAAACAGTTAAGTTGGTGTGTGTGAGAAGACTTAACACACAGATATTTGGGTTTTATAGAAGCCTTTGATTTTGGTCTATTTGTCGTGAGTGTAATGTAGTTACAATAATATTTTAGCTTGTGACTTTGCTAAATGGTCTCTGCCGAATATTTCAAATGTTGGTATGGCCTGGAAGCACAAGACATGACATTTTTACTGTTTCAATATTTGACCAAAACCAAGATTATTTTCTGACCGTAAACAAACCGCTGTCTTTCACTGACTTAACCTCAGTCTAAGAGTTTTTGTATTATAAACCTAAACACATGTGGAACTACTAATCCTGATAACTGTTGCACCATGTACACCCACAATTCTCACATACTACATCCTTACCTCCTGTAATACAAGAAGGTAACATCTGAACTGCAAAAACATTCCCAGGGAATATATCCAGGCAACATTAGCATTTTTTTTCAGTCACACTTTGGCAGAGCAATTTATTAGAATAATATATGGGAGTATTTGTAAAAGTAATAGCTTAATCTAAGTGTAAGATAGAAAGTATGACAACGGAGCAAAAAATAGACCTCAATCAGCCGCAAGAGCAACTCAGCAGTATCGTGCAAGTTTTGCAAACATGCCACAGGCAACATTACACCGTAATGAAAAGAAGTGACATTACAATAAAAGTATATGTATGTCAGAAATGTAGGAGGTCAAAAAACATTTTGTACATTTATCCAAAGTGCTCTCCGGCCTCTCTACCTCAGCTGTGGTTTATGTTTAAGCATGGGGTGTCTCTTCAGGCAGAAGCAGGGTGACCATTAAGCTTTCAAAGGCTCGTGTGATGAAAGGGGATTTTTTAGATGTGGAAGAAGTGCAGTCCAACCTGATTTTTATCCTTGGTAAACAAACTGCCTTTTGATTGTGGCTTTGAGCTACAGTGATCAACAAACACACTTTTCGTCCTCCTACTGCTTCCCTCCGTCTCCTGAAGGAATTTCACATAGAAACAGTGAAAAAAGCGGACACATTCACCCAGATACATACAAAGCACTCAAACAAAGTCGTATTAGCTGCATAAACAAATTACAACGAGACATACAAGGACGAAAAACACACAGGGGCATGTCTGCAAGGAAACTGCCTGGGTACAGACTCTGGAGCATATTTTCTTCTATTCAGCATGACTGTAAAATGATACTATGGTAATTAGTTTGCCCACATGCAAAATTTTAGAAACAGAAAAGAACATTACATTGTTTTGCTTTCCATGGATCTTAGTATTAATACCCTGTTATAATCCCTTACAAGAGCTCAACTCCCTGAGCCAGACAAGTTTGGATTCAGACAAACTAATTTTGCATGCAGATTAATGCAACTCCCAGTTCCTGCAGGAGCCAGCTTATTAAACAAATTTAAATCACATACATTTACAATTAGAATAAGTTGGAGCCATTAAATAAAAGACATAATACAAAAGTATCTCATCAGCACAGTTTGTCTCTCTAAACACATTTGCATAAGTGCTCTGCCCTTTTGCACTAACACATATGTAGAGTAGCCGTGCCCTTTAACTGTGTACAAAGTCTAAAACAGGTTTTCAGGGAGGAAAATGATCCTCCTTTTCCTTCAGTTATATTAATGGATGAGTCAGCCATATTGCTCTAATTAAAATAATCAAAGTCCTACTGTCAGGTTTGCACTTTCTCGGCACTGTTGTGGCTTGCGTTTAATTGCTTTTGCATTTTAATGTTTGTGCTATCTTTGTGTGTATGTGTGTTTAAGTGTGTGCGTGCTGCATACCCGTACGTATACGTGCGTGTAAGACTTTCCATGCAGAGCAGTATGCTAAGCCCAGAATACTGAGAGAGTTTTGTGCCGGTCTGCTCGTCAGTGTTCCTTTTACTGACTCTCCTGCACGCTTGAATGTCTTTCAATTTAGTCCTTCTGATAACTCTGCTCTCTCTCGCAGAGATAAATGTTGAAATATAATAAACGACTTTGCAACTTCACATGTGTTGGCTCCAACCTTGCCTCTCTCACACTGTCTCTGTGCCTTTCCATTTCTCTGCCTTATTTATCTTCCTCTCCGCTTCCCTTGTTGCTCATTTCTCAACATGTTCCTACAAGTTTCATATCTTGTAGTATTAGCTTTAGCAAATAAAGAAAGCAATTCCCAGTACACAGCGACTTGGACGTCTTGGGAACAATTTTGAATTCTCCTGGTGACACAGGACTTCTATTGTATCTTTAACAACGAAACACCAATTTCCACTATCATGTTATTCTTGTAGATATTTTGATTTTTTTTGTTGTGATTTTTCTCCTGTTTTAGAAACTTAAAGATGTTATACGCAATATAATTGGATGTGCGTAATCCCATATGCACTTCTGATACAAGGCTGATGAAGTATGTCACTTGGACGTGAAGAAACTGGTAAAAGTGTACAGTGTACTGACACGCATACAAAGTAGCTGCATGAAGACAGCGATAAAGCTGTGATGGAGTGATTATTGTCTCCAGTGTTATTCATTGGAACTGTCCTCTGGAGTGGGAACCTATGATAGTGAGATGAGTCTCTTAATCAATAGGCTCTGCAGACGTGCCTTTACACATGCCGACAAGGGGATAAGCCTCTTATCAATATGCTGTACCGAAACAGCTCTCCCTCAGATATGGATTAATCTATCCTCACTACTGAGCAGCTTTTTCTCCCTAAACCTGTCAGTTATTTGCCTGCAGTGCTACAGTAGACTTGGGAGTGGTCTTTTTTTGGGGCACAAAATTCCTGTTTGGTCTCAGATACAATGCAGAGGGTTTTTTTCCTATTGCAGTGTATTTGTCTTGTGTGGCATCTGTTATAATTTGCTGTTTAATGACTTAAGTTGCTTAAGCATATAACATGTAACATTTTTTTTTACATTAAAATGACTAAAATTAACATTGGGGATAATGTGAAAAATATAAATTTTGTCTCATCAATTAACATTTCTCTCTAAGTCAGATAGATTTCCATCTGCAATGTTGGCTGTCTAACATTTAAATGAACAAATCCCATCATCCCCTATTTAACTGCATCATCAAACTACAGGTAGTGGTTTAATTTTTGATTGCAAGACCTTTAGTGGCATAAATTCCAAATTTTAAATATTTTAAATAAAAAGAAATAATAGATTTTGCATTAAAAGAAGACATTTGGCATTTTGAAAAACACACCTCCTTTACACGATTTTCACAAAACAAATGATACCACTTCAATATCTGTAGTCTTGTACGAACAAACCAGTTTTGGACACAGTGAGGTGCCTCTGATTGGCTGGAAATTCTTACTCTTACCCTAGCCAATCATCTGATTCATGCCTAAACAGAACCAACCCAACAATCAAGAGCTATGAGCACTAAAACTGTTTAGAGAGCATGTTGTTTGATTCCATCTAGGAAAAAAGATTGGCCTGCTTTCCTATGTTTCTAGTCTTTGTGCTAAGCTGAGCTAAGGTTGTTTTCTACAGCTTTATATATACCATACAGACATGAGAGTGCTGTCAGTCTCCTCAATTAACTCTTAGTAAGAAGTTAAATGAGGATATTTTTCCAAAAGTCTAACCTTTTCTGTAAATAATGATTGGTGATGGATTCTTCAGCCTCGGAATCAAACATTTCCCAAACTCTCGGACAGCAGCCCAGCCCCCCTCTCCACTTTGTGCGAGGCTTGTCCGATTATCTTGGGAGGTGTACTCTAACCTGTTCTCAGCAGCCCACCATGATTAGCCAATAAATAACTGAACGTATATCATAAATCAACAGGGAGAGCTCTGTCGGGGTGATTTCCACTGCAGCTGCCCTGTAAAAATCACCCTGCTTGTTCTGAGAAAAGATGGAGAGAGAGAGATGGCTTGAAGAAAGGTTGGCCCTGTATAAGGTTCTCAGTGTGTTGTAGAAAATGTTTTACTCTCAGAGATATCCTCGTACAGCATTACCCAGAGACAGCTCCTTTGCTCTGCTGAACAGCTGGTCAATAGTTGTAATCCTGTAGTTTTCTTTTCTCGGATCTGGACTCGGATAAAGCTGCCTCTTCCTACTCCAACGATTCCATGTTACTTGGAGTCATTCAAATAACACTTTAATTATGATGATGACTATAAAAATGTCAGCTATTTGTCTCATCACTCCCATAAGCTGTGGGCACATCTCCCATTCTCTCAGCGTCGCTGGGTAATTGTGCCTCCTGCAGAAGAGAGTCAAGAACAATGACGGGGGTGAGGAACTCAATTAGACAGCAGCAAAGTAGCTGAGTGTAAAGTGCAAAGCATGTACCTTTTGTATCGATGCCGGCTCGGTTTGCGATCAGACCATGATGTGCATGTCATCAGAGACGACCGAAGAGTTCAGCTCTGCATGTCTGAAGACAAAAGCGTGGCTGGGGAGGAGTGGGATTGAGCTGACATAATGGGCTGAGACCCGGCAATGGATTCTGGGAACCACTGGGACAAGAACCGAACAGCAACGCAGAAAACAGCCAGCAGGGAGCGGAAGTGAGATCGAAGGGAAATGAGGCAAGAAGCAAAATGGGTCTCAGTGGAGGGGAGGCGTGTGATACTGTGGAGGAATGTCATTTTTTGCAGTTTAATTCTCCATCAACAGATGCATGTTTACCATCCCACAGGTCTTAAAGTTCATTATAACTAAACCTCTCTCCCCTCCCTCATTCCTGCATCCTCTCAGCCTTCGATTCCCCCAGAGTCCTGCAGACAAGACTTTATCTTGACACTCATCAAGGCCTCTGGCACCATGCTTCATCCAAAACCCTGTCGACCGTTATCTCCAAGTGGAGAGGCTGTCAAACTGTTTATTATTACCAGACTATCAGAGATGGGAGAAGGACATGGCTTCAAGGCGTTAGAGTGGAACTTGGGGAGGACTTTGGGTGACAGACATGCTGAGTTTGACGAAAGATAATAGGTGCTTCCCTCCAAGTCTTATCTGAACCTCTGTGGACCAGAGTTAACCCCTCGGCCAGAGTTCAAGCTGCAGTGAAGCAAACTGCTGCATTTTGCTGTTCAGCAACCTGTTGATGGCACCCTGCTGAAGGTTTCCATGAGCATTCAGTGTTTACAGACCACAGTGAGAAGCTGACTGGCTCTGCTTAAAGGACGACAAGTTGTCCTCATGACCAAGTGCCATGTTTCAGATGTTGTGACACAGTATCACCGTAGTCAGTGTCTCTCACTTGAAAGCCCCACATGCAACCATTTAAAAGTAAATTAAATACAACGACCAAAGCTTGTCAGAGAGTGAGTGAGCCTTTGTACAGTTTGAACCCTTTTACCTTCAGGGAGTCGTTACAGGCAGAAAAATGTGCTCAGCAATTCAGTTCAGCCACCTCCTTCGCCTCCATCACAAACTCAATGCCTCTCTACAATTTAAATAACATTTTTTTATCTGCATGCACTGCATTTCCTTTAAACTTGTTGTTTGTTGATATTTTGTTCTTGATTGCTGCTCAGGGTAAATTGTCCTGTTTTGTGTATTAGACTTGCATATTTGGTTGTGAATATGCAGTTGCATATTTACTTATTTATTCAAAGCACACAGCAAGACAAGCATTTCGACTTGTGTTTCTGGCTACCTGATGATCTTTAATCCAAAATTCTCTGTCTTTTAGCTCTGATTTGGCCTTTACCGACTTCACCTCTTTAGCTTCTGATGTTACCAAACTGGTTACTCAAGTTGCTTGTCTGTTGTCTAGTGCTGAGAAGATAGCTTAAAGTTCATCAGAGCTTTTTCATTGAAAACAGCTGCATGCTGCTGAAAGAACAGTGAGACTTTAAAAAAATAAACTGCAAGTCGTTGTCAGTGAAACCAGGATAATGACTTTGAGAGATGCTCAGTAGAGCTGAAGGGAACTGCAGAGTCATAATTATCTGTGGTTTGTCACTGCAAGAGACATCTTTCACATTACATGCAATCGTGTGATCAGTTGCTCATATAAACACACTGATGTGCTTTCAGTTAAGCTGAAATAAAGCTGACTTACACATCGTCAAATGTAAAAAATCATGGACAATAAAGCTACTGACCAAACCAAGTACCAAACTAACAAACTAAGTAACTTGAAATCTAGCAAAGTGAAAGAGAGAGAAAAAGCAGTGGAAAGTAACAGAGAAGGAAAAAGAGGAAAACACAGACAAGAGAGCGGGCTGGGTTTCCGCTCCCTGCCATTCAGAGTTCACTCCATCAATGACCCTCTGTCCCCATGTGTCACCACTCGGGGCAAAAGGCTTTCTTTCCCAGTCACTTGCACAGTAACAAATACCCATTTTTCTCCTCCAACTGTGACATTTGCATTTTAAAAAAATTTGCATTCTGTGCCAACATTCAAGCAGTGAACTGTAAGTGACAGAAACAGAGCTTTCCACAGTTTAAACCTGTCTTCCTCTCTGTTGCTGTCAACTCTTTCATGTTAGATGACAATTTTTTTACATTATATCAGCACAATTTCTTTCCTTTATTTAACAGAAGAAACAACCATCATGTTAGCACATGTACAAATGTGTCAGTGCTGCCTTTATGCCGTGAGAAAGTGATTCATTATCGAATCCCACTAACCTCAGCCAATTTTGTCCTGAGTTTCTTTTTTGTCAAAAAGGCAAAAGGTCGTGTGGAGGCACAAAAACACTTTTTTACTTTGAAAAAGGACAACTGTCATCCTCTTCATGCAGCACTTCAGTTTTTACTCTCACTCACACACACTCGTACATACAAACACTTGTCCCCATCTCTTTGAAAGGACTCAAAATTTACGTCATACATCCCATGATAAACCTGATTATAACTTCAGCCCCAAAAAACAAGTGTTAACCATTAAATAGTCATTAAAACTGATGGGCTTCTGCATTTTGGTCCCAACAAACACAGTTTAATCACTTTTATAGACGCCAATATACATACACACAGATTTTCTAAGTCTCTTTTGGGAAATTTACAGCTAAAACTAACCCTAATAACTTCTCTTTGTAACTCTAACCTTTACCTCAACTTCACCTCAACTTAACCCTTATCTCAACCACTGACCCAGTAATTGTCTGTTTTTCAATTTGGGGGAAAAACTTTAATCCCTTATCGCCCAGCAGTTTCTAATTAACTGTTCCACATTAACTGAATTTGTCCCTGAAAGTATCCTAAGTCAAACACACTCACATGCACACAACACACACACACAAGCACACACACCTACATAAAGAAATACACATACACACATACACAAGAAAAACACATGCACACAAACTATGCTGATGGTGAACAGACAAAAGTAAAATTCAAACACTGTGCCAATTAACCTTCCTACAGGTAAAGAACTCAAACTCTTGTACACTTTGATGTTGGCAGACGGTTTGCTGTGTACCCAGACAGCCTTTATTTAAAGAAGAAACTGTCCGGAAATCTGCTGTTGTGTTTCAGATCTCAGCAGACTGAACATTCTGACATGCAGGGATTCAGAAATTCACAACTGCTGTCTTTGAAGGTTTGAATTCATAGCAGTTCTACTGTATATAGAGGCTGCAGCATAGTTTCTAAATCTCTCTGGAATATATAAACAACCATAATGTTCACAGTGTGCTGTAATAAAACCCTCCAGAGACCATTCTTCTCTGCTGAAGAGCCCTCATTCAAAGGGGAGGAATTTTTGTCATTCTAGGAGCCACTTAAGCAAAGAGGCCTGTAATTACATGGCCATGGAATGAGCCCCAAATATTTTCTGATCTGCTTTAATCATAAATGAGAAGGTTTCATTGGGAAGTTAAATTCAAGATATTTATTTTACAAAAGCAGTTACAGAAATAGTATTGTTTTTCATAAAAACATGCAAAGCTTCATGACTTTAGTGTCACTATATGATTACATTAACTTTATTGAATGGTAATTCAAGTCAGTGCTGTGTTTACAGCTTGTCCTTCGCCCAGTTGACCATGAAATGTAATAATTTAAGCAAATCGGTACAAACAGTATAGATCTAATGACGTATATAGGTGGTATTGTTTCACCGTTTATTCATAAATGTAGAGTATTTGTCCCCAAATTCTCTGCTATGAAGATATGCTTCAAAACAAAATGTTACTCATTTAAGAACTTTTTTCTGGCTTCTTTTTTCTTGGGAAAAAATGTTGAATTTTTATCAGTTTTTGTCTGCAGCATGTGTCTGAGTTTGTTGTTATCCTGCAACGTGTGTTTCCACAACAGTTCCACTAAAGGAACAGCCACGACTCCCTAACCAACACATTACTGAGGTCCGTTAGCCTGCATTTTCCTGCTCTCTCATCACTCCAGTGGATGGATGGATGGATGGATGGATGGATGGTTACTTACATCTAGTGGTTGAGTTATAATAAGCCCATCATTTGGATGACTTATCACATTCTTTGATACACCTTTTGGAAAATATATTTTTTTTTAATGTTTGGCTCTTCCTATCCTCATAAACTATCCCAGTAAGGCAAAAAGAGAGAAAAAGGGTATTTGCTCCAGGCCCCCAATAAAACCTGTATAAATAGTTGAGCAGGGCATTATATCACTTTGCTATTGGGAAAAAATGGAAAGCATTCCTGTGTGCAGAGGATTTGTCGATATTCAATTAACCCAGGCAGACAGTCATGATGACTGTTTATCAATACCTCTTTTTAACTGCACACCCTCGCCACACTTAATTAAACTTCCCATTAATAGCATCAAATAAGTAGGCAAACTAACAACACAAACACTCGGCCGAGTTTAGAAAAGTAAACCAAATTCACAGAAGCACTGATGGGAGAACTGGTTATTTAAGGAAATCAGCCAAGTGGCTGCACTGGTCTGAGGTTGCTGCCGTGGCCGTGCTGTACATGCTTTCAATGCAGTCGTGAGGACAGAAAGGACATTGTGTGTTTTACACACACACATAATTATGCGTCCTCAAAGTATTTGCCTGGTTATTGATGTGTATCTGGGACACGCTAGACCCTTGACCCTTAAAATCATTAATTTTCTCGCATTCCACAGTTAAGCGTATGAAAGCCCTGTCCCACATAGCTCAAAGCAGGTTGTCGTTGTGGTCTCATATTAAAGGAACCGTCACGTTGTTTAAGAAGACCAGTTGCTTTACAATAACGGAGGCTTTTTGTGTGATGCAAAACGTGGAGACGGCCTTCATCTCTGCCCTGTGTGATGGGCTGCGCTGCATTTGTCCTTTGCTAATCAGCTACAAATCAGGGCCAGCACACTAATCGGGGACAGTGATGTGACTGTCTAGACGGTGATAATGATCTGCCAGCATGTGATCAAACAGACCAGTATTGATGTAGAACTCTTCTGTAGTAGCTATAATAGTTATGTGGTGTAATTTTGGTTGTGAGTTGAACAGCAACGATGTTGATGGATGTCACGTGATGATTATACAATAAAAAGAAACGAGACAAAAAGGGACAAATGGTAAAAGAATGAGAAACAAACAGAGGCATGCAGTAAGATAAGCACCGTTATAATACTGTGTACAAAGTTGGAATTTTTAATAAAGAGCTCAAAATGACGATTGATAGCTAACAGAGTTGCTTTATGGATATCAGCATCACTCAATTAATCTTTTTTGGTCCACTGCTTTGTTCCAATCGGAAAAATGCAGATAACTATTGGATAGATTGTTGTTATATTTTGATATTCATGGTCTCCAGGGGATGGATCCCACAGACTTTGGTTTTTTTTTCACTGAACCTCATGTAGCACCATCATCATGTCAACCATTTTGGCTTTTAGTAAAACAAATCAGTAATCACGGGATGGATGAAAAAAATTCCCCTCGGCCTCAGTTGAATTTTGCGTTTTATGTTAATCAGTCAATGTCAAAGGTGATGGACATGGTAAGCATCAACATGTTAGCACTGTAAATGTTAGCATGTTTGCGTAATGTCATGGTAAAAAATGGGGATTAACTGTCACATGACTTGTTTTAACTGAGGAACTGTCTAAAATCCAGAGTTATTTAATTTAAAACGGTACAAAACTATTATATTTTATGTCTATTAGTGTCTTGACTGACAAATGTCACTACTTCGATTACACTGTTTGTGTGTGAATCTCAGGAAATACTGTGAGAAATATGTTTTTCTACATTTTTTTTAATTGTAGAAAAAAATCTAAAAAAAGGGTCTGGGAACACAACTCACTCTCTTGTAGAGAAATTCTAGACCAGTGAATCACACGCCAACACTGATGCTTGGTTAGGTTGACTGGTGAAAAAGCCCCATGAATCAAAATGGCTAACATTAGCATTGCAGGTTGCTTGAAAGATTCTTAATTCATACATGTTTGAGCCTCAGTCACACAGTCTGTTGTGCACTAAAACTGGTGCCTAGCAGATTTATCTGAATGGATGGTTTTGTTGGCATCCTCTGTTTTTTTATGTTGTTTGTTAGCTCGTTAGCTTGTAACTGGCAGTTGCTGACACAGTGTTGGTGGTTGTGCTAATGCAAACTCTCACTCTCTGCAACTGACATGTCTGCTCTGCGCAGGAGATCTCAACTTTCTTTGGCTTTCAAGTTTGTGACATTTGAATCTCAGAGTGTGAAAACACCTCTCTTGTGACAAACTTTGCACAGACACAAGTCAGCGTAGCCACAAAAGGTTTAGGCAATGTAAATATAAGAAAAAACATTTTTGTGTAAAGGAGATCTTTTAAGTTGAGACTTAGCTGTGATTTTCTCCTCCTGGCTGCATTAATGGGTCAAAAAGTCAGTAGCACCGTCACTGTATGGACTCCATCATTAAGCATGGTGAGTGAATAAACTAACAGTGTAACCAGCAACTTGAGCGTCTCATTGGCTCGTCAGTCTCACGCGCTTTTTGGTCCCGTCTTTGTTTGTGTCTCTTCCCCATTGTGTGAATACCAATGAGCATTGAGCCGTTATCACCAGAGTCTCAGATGACAGCATCTGAGTGATGTATCACTCATCTGCCTCAGTTTCTTGCCAGAGACAGGATGTGTTTTCTGACTTGGGAAATGAAATGTCAAATGCAGATTCAAAGTTGTGATGGCTCAGCAATATCCGGGATTGTTTTAAGTTAAGATGAACGGTCTATCCCCCTCCATCTCTAGCCCTCTTTGTGTGTGTGTGTGTGATGGAATTTTACAGCTGTACTGATAAGAATTGATGGCGGTTGTGTTTGTTTGCTGGCCCCTCGGATAAGCTGAAATATAATCCTTCCAACTGTTTTTGATCAAAGAGGTAAAGCCCCACTATGTTCTCGTCATAGCTCGATTGTAATTCCCCGGGCCTCTCCTCTTTGTGTTTAGCCCATTACAGGGTTGTGCCTCTGTCCTCTGCTAAGTTTGCTCTCAGAGTTGAAATGTTTTCCCTATGGGTGCCTTGAGCCAGCCCCCTTCCCCTTCCACCAATGTGGGGGTGAGCTTTCCCAGGACAAAGAGATGAATATATAATGGCATGAAAAAAAAAGAGGGGGGTGGGCGAGACAAAGGGACAGCATGAGTTTGAGTGAGCGGGAGGAAGGGAACGTGGGAGGCAGGGAAGGGAAAAGATATAGAGGGCTTGACAAGTGCTTGTCAAAGGGTTTAATACCACTGCCAAGCTTTGAGTGCAACGAGAGGAAGAAGTAAAAAAGAAACAATCTGCACTTTTTCCCCTATTACAGACTCACAGAACTTCTAACTCATTACAGACTCACTAGGGTGTGGGATACACAACCCACTCTGTAGTTAGAGAGTTGCTGGAGCAGCTCAGTCCAACTGCGTCCCCCCCCCAGCTCTCCCCTGGTCCTCCGGCACATGGTACAATCCATTTAAAAGGCTGCATGTCATCTCAGTGTGTGCTGGGTCCTCTCTGAGAGCAGCTGCTCACAGCACATTCTCCTCCACGGGCGCACTCACTTTCCCCTCCGCCTGCTGAGCTGCATTTCTTTGCCTCTTCTGTCTCTCCTCTCCCTCTCTCTCTCTCTCTCTCTGGCTCTCTTTACGTTCACTCTTCCTCTCTCTTTTTCTCCTGCGCTTACTCTCTTTCTCCTTTGCCCTGCACTCACACAAACATTCACACACACACACACACACACACACACACACACACACACACACACACACACACAATCTATCTCTGATTGTCTAGCGATCGGCCAC
>JAQNCA010000014.1:10928218-10948185 GCA_029783725.1 Acanthurus tractus
ACCTTAATTCAATACAACTTTCAAATAGAATGTTCATTATCTCTTTTTTCATTTTCAACTTTGCAATAAATATCATAGTAAATGTCACTGTTCTGGCCCCATTATTGTTCTGGTTGATTAAGTGGAAACAAATCACAACAACTATGTTTACTTTTTAGTAATGTATTCCCTAACATAATCATGTATTTTGCACATAAGAGTGGATACTAATAAATAACCAGCTACAGGCTATAAAGTCCAATTATCATCTTTAAAATGTTTTAGAAAAGGAGTATGTAAATAGTGGAAAAAATGGGGTGTGTAAGAATGTAAATGAACTTCATTACTATCAACCACGGTTGATTTTTTTTGTGAAAGATTAAATAGTCGTCATAGCACCTAATTTTCACTGTAAATCTGTCTCTGTCTTCCTCCCTTAAGAAAGAACTTACTGAATGTGCCACTGGCGAAGTTGCAGCACAGTTTTAATAGTTTAGCAAAATAAATGTTAGGTTAAAGTTCAGTTCAACAAAGAGTAAACCACAAAAAGTAAATCTCAACATACAGGCACTGTTTTGCTAAATGGACTCACTGACTGCTCCATCTGGACTTAATTACAAGTCCTGGTATTCAGCGTTGAGCTCAAGTGACCATTAATTCCTGTTAATCGATGCAACTTTTCCCTATTAGTTGTGTTTTGCCCTTTCAACAAGTTAACACATACCCAGTAGGGATTTCAACAGTTTCCACTCACACTGCGCTGCATTTATGAATAAATGAAAAGGTATGTGAGTATCTAGAGCAGAAGAGCTGTACAGTAATTATCAAGGCTGGTTTCTCCTACAGCAGTAGGTGATTATGAGACTTCTTCTACTGAATCGGAAATCATCATGAGGTGCTCTTGTGGAAGCGAAACTTTTGTCCCACACTCCCATTCCCGGAGGCTATTGTAGTGGAATAATCTCTCCTGCTTCGCTTTTGGTGCCCAGCGCTGCAGTCGTGGGGGGAATTCCAACCATTCTGTTGTTGCTTTCAGAGTCAAAATGTACTCTGAAAGCAGGGCTCATTTCTGAGAGGTTTTTTTTTTTTTTTTCTGTAGCATCTTTTGCAAGAGCCAATGTGGGAATTTTGGTTTATTCCAGATATGTCATCCATCTCGTATGGAATAACTGTTTGGACAGCGTATGCAAACCCATGTACACACTCAGCCTGTGACATGAGTTCAGCCCTTTGTACCCGAACATCTGAGTGTTGTGTTGTTGTATTGATCTGCGTGCCAGCAGAATGGGGATTTGTTTGGAAGCGAGCCCTTTTGTCGGTGTCCGTGCATTTATGGATGTTTTGATGCCTCTGCGTTGTTTTTGTTTTGTTTTTTCCGTGGGCCATTTCCATATTTTGTAAATCTCATGGGTTCATGATACACTCATCTTTAATTCCTCCTGTGTTCGTGCTCAGTACAACTCCAGCGGTAACATATGTCCAAACTGATCAAAACTTATTCACAGACACATCCTCTGTATTTCCACTGATGGGAATGTACTTTTTTTTTCCAGCTGTATTTTCCCTCTGTAACAGTGAGAGAGATAAGAAAGACAGACAGACAAATAAAGAGAGGAAGGCACAACCGAGGAAACTAGAAAGGGAGAGAGACGAAATGAAACAGACAAGATGATATGAGAGGGCGAAACTCTGAGACTTTCAACAGACCAATAAACTGCGATGGGAAGAGCAGCAGAGCACTGTGAGAGACAGGTAATGAGTGTGTGGTAATACACCTCCAGACCTTAATTGGTTTGAATGAGCAGGCTGGAGAGGCTCTTCCATCAGGCCGCGGATGAGCAGACTGTCAGGTGACAAGCCATGTAGAGAGGACTAATTGGTTCTCTCCTCCAGACACAGCTCCTGTCTTCCCTCATGTAGCTGACAGAAACTGTGGTTACGTGGTTGGCAGACTGAGTTGCTACAAGCTTAAAGCCTCATTGTTTACATCTCTATCCACTTGTTTGAAAAGTCTGCTTACATCCATTAATGAACAAGCCCTGTATTTACTAAAATGTCAGTTCTTTTTTTTTTCCTTTTTGAAACCATGTTTGTGTTAAATAGAAAAAGTCACACTTACACATGCTGGCTACTGAAAGATTTTTAACCGACATGTTCTTAAATACTGAAAAGTTGAAGTAGTTGCAAACAAAATACACGAAGTAAAAGAAGTTGACGCAGCAGCTAAAATGGAACAGCTGAAAGAAAGTGAAGCATTTTAACTGTGATTGCTGTGTGAAGTAGAAGCAATAAATTAAATGACTAAATGTTTTGTTTGTCCCTGTCCTCCATAATGGCACAGAAGATTGTTTTCTAATCTGTCTTTCAGCGCAGTCACAAATCACTGCTGGAAAACAAGGCTGGGTTTTGGTTAGATTTAAAAACACTTGGTTAGGTTTTGGGAAAGGTAATGGTTTGGGTTAAAACGACTTCTTCATAAGAATTAGAGGACCTTCAGTGTTTTGGTTATAATAATAAACACTTGGTCAAATGTTCAACAGGGAGATTTTAATTGATTAAACAGTCAAATTTAAAAACTGATGCCTCTATAAGACCTATATGACCAAATAAGAGCACATAGAGAAGGTTTGCTATTTCTGTATAGTTCTTAATGTTCCTGGTCAGAGTTACTGCAAAATTAGACAAGGCAAATTATGCTGGGCAGTCCAGAAGAGTCCATGTTTTTATTTTCCCATGTAAAGTTCCACAGCGGGTTGCATATTGGGTGGTTAAAAAGAGACAGGATTATATATTTCTTAAGAGAATTTTTTTTTCCGCCATAATCCTTTTTTGTATCAGTTAAGACAAATGGAAGCCCACTGTTTAGCTAACTGTACTTTGAATCCATTGGCGGTCCTAATTCAGATAAACTGTGGGCACAGATTGCCAAACAATGAACATGGGTTAAAAATCAAGAGAAAAAATAACCAAAGGGGACAGTGATAGAGCTTGGGAAGAAAATAGCTAGTCATTCAGTAGATGCAGAGAATTTCAGGATTTGAAAGGATTTAAAACTGATCCCAAATTTAACCCTTTTCCTCCCACACAGGTATGAATTGTGAGAAATGTCAGTAACACAGGCTTTTTCAACAAAATTACTATTTCAGAACAGCCAAATCTGTCACAGCTCAGTAATTTATCTTAGGTGGCGTCAGACAAATTCTGTATATATCCTGCAAATAGCTGTGATGTGACAATCATTCACATCGTCCTGCTTCGCATGCAGACTTTGTCCCTCCATAATGTCACCAGACCTCCTCCTTTGCTCCTGTTAAAGGTACTAAGACGGTTAAAGGACTTTGTAACAAGGACATAAGAGATTTTGAGAATCTTGCCGATGCTCTTGTTCATGGAAGGACAATTCAAGTATTGCTTGAAGTGAAAGTGCTGAAAGTTGAAATGTCAGTCAGCGTGTGCATGATAACCCGAGTTGGAAGTTTCATCCAAGTGTACAAACTAAAAGAAGGTGTCAGTGGAGGTGTCAGCTGAAGTGTATGCTCTGAGAGCAGTTAGAGTAAATTGTGCATGACAGCAGAAGTCGTGTGCCAAGGAATTTCTTTGCTTGTTCAAAGGTGGAGGCAAAGGAGTCGAAACGTCAGATCAAGAGAAAGAGATGAATGCAGCTGAGATGCCGGTGAAAGTGCTGAAAGCGGAATAATTGTCATTTTCAGAAAGAGTTGTTGGAGTGTTTCCAGAAAAAAATATCCAGAAAAATAATAACAAAGACATAAATATGAGAACACACCAATAATTATTATGTCTAGTGAAGTGTCCCTCGACTGTAAACACACTGAGATACAGTATCTCTCACAGTGTTTACAGTATTTCAGCACACATTACGTTGACTTATCTGATTTTCTGCACTTGCACGGTGCTGGTTAAGTACTCTCAGGGGATTCAGCATATTGACGTCATTTGATTTCCCCGACAGGAGCCTGAGATACTGAAGTGGCTGTTAAGATGCAGCCAGTGAATACAAGAGTCTCATTTTCATGTGCAAATGTGCTCTTGGTATTAGAGACAGTTGAGACATTGTTGCTGCTGTTCTGCATGTTCCAAGTGGAGTGGATGCAATCCTTTAATACTGCCTATATCAAAGGATTACTCCAAGATTGTCCCGGGCCTTACACATGTCTCTGTGTCGCTATCAGGTTTTATTTTTTTAATACAGTCTACTTTAACTGTCTGATTACACAGCTGGAGGGTTAAAGTCCCAGCTCAGAAATGACTGTGAGCCAGCAGTTATCAGTGTCCCCGGCCTGTGCAGGGACGTCCCGTGTTGACCAGGATCAGGGGTTGAGCAGGACCATTGACGGGTGGCGGAGGCAAGGCTTTACCATATAAAGATGGTAGGTGGGGGATGGAAACAACAGAAGGACTTGGACTGATCCTCATTGTAATCTGTGTCCCATCACTCATCTGGGATCCTCAGAAACAGTAAGCTGATGCTGCATCAACAGCAGGACGTTACAGAAAGAGAGAATGCAAAGAACGGCAGAGGAATTTGGATTTTTCCTTCACATCGAGGTGTGAGAAGATGTTGCGACCCAGCTGTTTGCCACTGGAACTGCTTGGACCTGAGATGAATGCAGGTACAAGCAACAGCGCATCACTAAAATGCACTAAAATGCTCAGCATGCACCAGCTGCTCTCCACCTCTGACCTCTATAAGTGTCATGTAGCTACAGTGTGGTAACATTTGATTTATGAGGTTGTGTTTCTACAGCCTTGTAATGAGATATGCATGGATGTGCACATGCTATGCTATCATTTAACCTTGTGATCAGCGATATGTGGACATCTGAGACTGAAGGCATCTCTTCCATTCTCAGGGACAATGCCTGTGTGTATATGTCTGTGTTTGTGCATGGACGAATGCACATGATCGGATAATACGTTTCATATTAATTAGGTTTGTGTCACAAGGGGGGACAGACACAGTGTGAAACAGGAAGTGGATGAGTGTGAATCATCATGCAGCACAGCTCAGTGTGCTAATACAACGGTTTGACACAATAAATGAAAAGAGTCTTCTGAGGCTGTGGTGCTTTTTTCCTCCGTGCCTGTTATTTCTGCTGATCCACCAGCTTCATGATAATGTAATCCAGCAATTAGCTAAACTTACACTATCAATTATTTTGATTCTGTCAGTTTTTGTTGCCCTGTTATAATGAGCTTGAGCTAAATCTGTTTAAATATTATTCTTTCATGCTTTTGGTGGCTTTGCATGACATCCTGACATTCTTAAGCAGTAAATTAGCCTGCTGCTGATCCAACAGCAGCCAGCTGCTCTGACATTTCTAGGCCAGGACCAGGTATGGAAATGAAGGGTGGTTAATTTAAGAAGGGCCAACCACCCACTGACTTTGTTATTTCAGAGCACTTAGGTGTGGGAAAAGATTCACTTGAGGTATTTAAGCAGAATTAGTTCATTCTCTTTTTTAAATTACCTCTTCAGATCATCTGTAGATGTGGTTTAATTTGTATTTCAGTGTCTTAAGCCATTTTATTTTGTCCTTTTAATGAGTAAAAGCAACTGGACTATGCAAATCATCCAAGACTTAATCACTTTCAATGAGAGATTAAGTTTCTTACATATTTATACCCACACTGTGTTTAAAACAAAATAGAATTAATCCAAACCACCGATGCTAAGGCTCCTTTAAAAAAATAGAAACAGTGTTTGTTCATCTTTTAGTTTAAAACTGCTTTAAACTGTATCCTGAACAATCTCTCTCGCCACAAACCATATTATTCAGAGGCTCTATTTTCTCTGATGCTCTTCAACATTTTTAGAGGATTAAAGTTTAAGCCAAAGGTTGCCGGAACAACTGTTGCCTAGCAACCCTGGTAGGACGGCATGCCAAGGAGCAACAATGGATGTGAAGTTTCTCTCTCCAGCTTTCTTTTAATCTAAGAGAGGGAACTTCTGAAGGATATTTTTTTATGTTTTTTAACAGCAAAGTGTGACCTGATAACGGAACATCAGTGAAACAGCATCTGATCAAATTCATTTCGACATCAATGTTAAATGACTGAGCTTAAATCATTTCAAAGGTTGGGGGTTTATACAGTCGAAGGATGATTGATAAGTTCATGGCCGTAAGTAAAGGAAGCGAATTTTTAAAAAATCTTAGCACATTTCTTTTCAACAAGGTGCCGTCTCTTGATAGAGGTTTTTCAAACATGCCTTTTTATTTATCTCTACCTCTCACAAGGCGATTTGAAGCTTAATAAAGTTGCCCTGCAGACCGGCTTCAGCTACGGGGTTCAACAGTAAATATACTGAAGTTTGCTTTTAGATAAGCTGCTCCATCAGCGTGGAATAATTTGCATTCATGGCTGTAGCCGACTCGGAGGACACCGTGGACGTGTCCTCAGTGTTGTGTCTGCGACTTTGACGACCTGAGGAGAAGGTTACATCACATAATTACACATGAACCGCAAATTCTGGTTTGTTCAAGTTGATATTCTTAAACGTTATGATCTCCAATCCAAACAGTTTGTTGAAATAAAGGATTTTTGCATGTTTTACTCAAACAGATTTACAGCCTGGCATTGGCCGTGGTTTCGCTCTGTAGAGAGGTTTAGTTTAAAGAAATAAGAATTAAACGCTTCAATAAATATGTAATATGTGAAAAAATAAGTTATACAATTGTGTTTTTTGGGGCTTGTGAACTTGAGTTTTTCTAAAATCCTGGCTCATTGAGATTAAGCGTAGCGGCAAATGCTTAAAAAACGATGGTTTTGATCGTCTCTTTCCTCACATACTCCTTCTCGGATGCACTCATTTAATTTTTATCTTTTACTTTCTCTTTGTGTGTGTGCGAGAGTTTCTGTGATGGTTCTGTTTTTCAAATTCTGCTTGTTAGCCCACTTGTTTAAAAGGGTTCTTTCATCCATTTTTTTTTGTTTGTTTAAATGTTCATAACAGCCAAATTTAATTTTATTTAAATTGTAAATACTTAGCAAGCTGTTGGGTAAAATGTTATCACAACCATTAGGATTTTGGCTGAAACTCCAAAATACAACAAGCATTCAAACTAAGCCTGAATTATCCTTAAAACAGAGATACATTTAGCTAGCGGTGAGACGGGCGGCACTGACCCATAAAATTACATTTCATATTTTTCACGAGATGAAAGTTACGCCATCTCCTTTAAGCAGTTCAGACATATTTTCCTGTCTGTGAATTCTAAAGTAATCTTGTGCTCCACACAAGAGTAAGCATACTTTCCCCCAGACAAATCTCACGCAGTAAGTTTCATGGTAAATTGATCTCTAGTGATGAAATAGCAGCTTTCTTTGGCTCTTCAAAGTGAAAAAAAACACGGTTTTCTGTATGAGCTCGGCCAGATGCTCAGGAGTGTCTCGGGAGGTGTGCCTCCAGAAATCTGGTGCAAATAGGAAACAAAATAGTGCCTCAAGAATCCATGAGTGCACTGTTTGTTAATTAACTAGACAACACCGAGGAGGAAGAGGCAACTGATGAAGGTCTCTAGTCAATCCAACTCTGTCCCTTGAGACTGCGCCACCTGAGGGAGACACAGGAACAGAAAACTCTTGTTTTTTTTCTCTGTTTCTGATTCGACAGCAGTGACTCTGCCATGCTGTTACTCTGCACTGGTCCCTGTGAGCGATTGCATGTGTCATGATGATTTGTGTCTTTTAAGACTATTTTCTTTTAGACTTTCTCACTGTCTTCCTGCTCCTACTGTTCCTATGTTTAAGTGTTCCTGACTTCATGGCTCTCTGTTACAAGCTGCCCTGCAGGGCGCCGGCAGTATGCATCTCAGAGCCTCTCTGCTCTTATTACTGCAGTTACTCTCCTGGGAAGAAGCCTCAAAGGATTGAACGAATGGTGATCAGTGACGCAGAACCAGCTGGGGGAGTGGCGGAGGGGCATTAAAGTCAGAGGGAGAAACAGTTGCAGACGGAGAGAAAGACAGAGAAAGAGAGAGAGAGAGAGTATCCATCACCTCAGGAGACAGTGCAGAGGCAGGAGAGGAATCTTAATAATCATGAGGAAACAAAATCCTAAGAGAGAAAGAACTAGATGAGTTAAGGGGTTTGGGGGTTTTAAAACTTCGAGAAGAGGTTGATTGATGAAGGAGGATGCAGGGGGAGAGGGCAGCGAGGGAGACGATGGGCTGTTGGACTCTGCACAAAAGCAGCGTTGGTGGCGATGCAGGAAAAAGCAGGGCGGATAGAGAGTGTACACACTGACATATGGAGAAAAAAAGTGCGCCTGCCTCGCTCTCAGCAGTTTCAACTCCTACAGCTAATGAGATGACATCAATCACTCAATGGAGCACTAAGCCAGTGGGCAATTGTCTGCACTTTTGCTATCCACAGTATCAGACAATAGGTCAGCTTCTTGGACAGGTGGAGGAGCTTTTTGGACTCTTGCCTTGCCTCTTTCCTATCAGTAATTATCTCTGCAGCCTGCAGCAGGAATGCAGGGAAACTGAGTGAGAATGTAAAGAGCACCGTCTGTGAACTAGCGTGCTGCTGTGGAAGACATCAGAAACAGTGACAGAAGAACGGCTCTCACACACCGTATTCTTCGTATCTTATGTATGTTGGATAATGAAATTCTGTACTGGCTTCTGTCGCCCCCCTCCTCCTCCTCCTCCTCCAAAAAAAAAAAAAGTGATTTATCTGGGTTTTGAACAGAAATCTTCAACAGCAGCTTGCATCAGACCGTTGTCCTGACAGCTGCAGGGGGAAGTCGTGCTGTCTTCCACTGAGACAAAGTTACATCAGACAAGAGTACTTTCAAGTTGAACATAAAAGTTTTACATTAGACCACGTTAGTTTTTATCATTTCACATTTTCATCTCTCATGAATGACCTGTACTGAGTCTGTAAAAGCTTTTCTCTTCAGATTCCAGTGCTACTGGAGAAAGTTAGCTTTATTTTCCAGGCTGCCCTTTCCCCCTATTGAATTGTATGTTTCCACAGTGTTTTTAGCCAAATCATTGGTTAAAATGAGAAACTAGTGTTCTCATCCTTGATCCCATTGAAGAAGAGGTAAATAATGTATAAGAAGACCCACAATTTATTCACTGAATACTCAGCAAAGAATGTGCAAGGAAGAAACTAGAAACTAATTATTATATAATGAAGAGTGTATTGATATTTCTTAATTGACTCTGAGCCAAGAAGATAATCCAGAATCAGATTGCTGCGAAGTTACAGAAACTTATGTAGAATCTTTTACTTTTCCTTGATATTATTGAATCTGTACAGAGAGAAACGGGGGAAAAAAAATTAAGAAACCAACAGAGACACGACTCCTAAAATAAGTTTAAAATTCCAAATAGAGGCACATGTATACCTCTTGGAATTGGCATGGAAAACACTAAAATCCAGTGTGCAGGAAATAAGTTGAATCTATTGATGAGGATGCAGATCACAGTAGTTTATACAAAAATGAAAACATACGTTCAAATATGATTTTATTTCTGCTATATTCTACCTCCATAAATAATACACACTGAAATTTGAAACATTTAGGACTAAAGTGTTTTTACTTATTCTGGCTGATCAGATGCAGGTAGAGCTACGGCGGCAAACACACAAAGGTGTAAGTTATTTACTCTGTTGGGTGCGATAGAGTTACAGAGTCAGATGTCAATCAAGCACAGTCTTTACAAAATCTATGTAATTAATGTTTCAGTGGATGCCCATGACGTACACACACACTTTGTGCAAAAAAAGGCTATATACTGGTACTGAACAGGAGTTTGAACATATTGCTCATAACACCTAGGCCTGCAAAGTGAAGGTAAACACCTCCAGCAAGCCAACCATGCTAAGACCTTCTGCACAGGCTACAATTAGATTCACAACAGGCGGAAAAGGCAACCTGACTCCACTGGTTTCACAGATTTTTCACAGATTCTGTGGCTTGCACTGAGTGTAAATATTGGACGTGGGCCCTGTGCAAACATTCAGAGCAGTTTGAGGACACATGTGAAGCTGTAAAAAAAAAAAACCTTTGAAGATGAAATCAGGTTCTGGGTAACAGGTTAAAAATGTAATGTTTAGATTTTTCCTCTTTCATAGGAAGAATTTTGTGTGGCTAAATAATCATAAGATGGTGAGGTCACAGATGGGAATAATATTAGAGTTCCCAGACCAAACCACTTCAAAAACTGTGCAGTATATTTGACTTTAAACAAAGAACCGAGGCAGGCCGTTATTTTTAAAACCAACGGTAAAATATTGTGAAAAGGAACAAGGGGAAACAAGGATATTTGCCTCACCCAGTGTTTACATGGAGAAGACAAACCAGTCATAGCAGCAGTCTTGTCAATGCTCTGCCACCCAGCTGTGCTTTAACTGCCTCCACTTTTCCTCCCCTCTACTCCAGATATCAACCTTCCATTACTGCTTGTTAAACTGTCTTTGAAATGCATTGCAGCTGGTAACACAAGTTGGCAATAGTAGAAAACTATTGGATTTGTTAGCTAATATAGCCGGTGACAGTGCAGAAGAATGGCAGATTGCTGAGACACTTGCAGGTATTCAGACCAAATAAAATTGAGATTAAAAACCCACATGAGGGGCAACTGAACTGTTTAGTAACAGTTAGTGGGAATTTGGATGTCAGGTCTGTAACAAACAAAAAAAGACAAAAGCTGATGTTCTGCCCATAAGTTTTCTCTCAAATTGAGAGTGGCAGCATTGCTCTGCTGCATCGAGCCCAACATTGTGGTGTAAAATTATACTGCAATAATATTGATAAATTGCTAGGACCTTATTTAGGTTTTATAGGAATGACTTTTTCTTACTAAGCACTTTTGGTTGTTTAAAAGCATATAGGACAATGATAAGAAGCAGGTTTAGCTTGAGCAGTGGATTGGTCTCAATAAAAGGTCCCAATTTATCAAAGTTTTCTTTTAATTTACCAACGTTAGACATGGTTGCTTTAACCTTAGCTGTAAAACAGTGTTTGTATTTGCATGAGAACAGTCAGTGAGTAATAACCAAGCCCTACCATCCCACATTTTGTTCCACAAATTAGTTGCAGACAGCATTATGAGCAAGCTGCAGTCTGTGTTTTTCAAAAGGCAGGATAATTGCATAAAAACAGGGCATCTGCAATATTACATTTTATCTGAAATGAAAGGGAAGATGTTAGTACAGAGAATGAGGACATTATTTATTTCAACAAACTCTCACCCATAAT
The DNA here is from genome assembly GCA_029783725.1 of Acanthurus tractus. Lineage (NCBI taxonomy): Eukaryota > Metazoa > Chordata > Actinopteri > Acanthuriformes > Acanthuridae > Acanthurus > Acanthurus tractus. The sequence continues at coordinate 10,939,434 of JAQNCA010000014.1, forward strand.
AACCAATGTAAATGACCAAACGTTTATGCTGTAGCTGAAGGTATAGAAATGTTCAGTAATTAGTAGATCTATGTGAGGAAGAGAGACCCAGTGTGTGATCTGTGTGTGTGAGTGTGTGTGAGTGTGTATGACATGCCCATGCCCAACCACCACTGTGGTTAAGTTAAGACTTAGCTGGGATGCTAATTAGCACTGCTATCCCACTAATTACAGTTTCATGTAGGCTGAGGCATTGACAGAGAGGAAAGGATGATGAGCTTTTAAATGTGAAAACCCTCCTACACAGGAACGCGTCTCTTTGCTCTCTTTGATGAGGAAGGAGAGGAGTAAGTGGTCAGCTCCCTTCTCGACACTGGACCGGCGCTGAGACATTAGTCATTCTGAACGGTGCACACTGCTGAGCGAAAAGCTGATTCAGACTCTTATACAACTGTAAAGGTACTGCAAGAGGAAGGCAATGACCTTAAGAATTTAGAATATATTGTTACACTAGCTGTGAGTAGAAGTCATGGCGTGGAAAGCTCACCGGGTCATTTTTCATTTGCTGAATATCTCACTATTACCATAAAACTGGCCAACACAATGGGTAATTCATCACCTAACCAGCGGGATGTAATTCTGTGTGATGTATTTCTTCCTCTAGGGATAACATAGTGACTCTGCTATTGGTATTTCTCATGCTCGCACATCCTTTCTCTATCAAAACTAATCACGTAATTCAAGTGTAGTAAAATGAGTAATGACCAGTGTTGTGAAGGATTACTGCAATAATCTCAGTGTTTTTAAAACCTCCTCATTCTCTGACCTGGTCCAACTCATAGCAGTGCAGAATTTACTGCTGACAACAAAATTCCCTTTTCCAAAGCCACCATGACAATAATAACTGAATGAAGCAGCACATAGTGGGTTTCTAGGATGCTTCAGTGCAATGTTTTTTTGAATGTTAGTAATAATATGCATTCAGTGACCTTTCTGTTAAACTCCGGAGGTTTCAGTGAAGGATATGAGAGTAGAGTTCCATAACTGCATGATTCAGAAATCCATAAAATTAACTTTTCCACAGTTGTTCTCTATTGTACAATTGTGGCAACTTTAATTCCCACCAGAACTAACTGAATGCACTTTGTAGGGATCAGGTTATTCAGGGTTATTGCTCAGTGCTGTTGAACCCTGGCTAAAATTCTGGACAGCTAAGGCTCGGAAAAGCAGTCATGAGTTCATAAATCTGTCTTCTCTTGAAGTGAATATTAAGCGTTGCACATTTTGAATTTGCTCTTTTTTTGTATGACAGCTGTCTAATGCTAATTTCCAGCCTTTTCTCACTGGTGAGAAACTTTGGGTTTCTCAGTCTTGGCAAAAGTGCTATAAACAATTGCTTATTCCTGTGGCTTTACAATAGTAACATTATGTTAAACACTTTAGTTGTGAGTCTTTAATGACTTGAGTGCCAGAGTGGTCTGGATGAGATATTAAGCCAAAACAAAGTGTCAAAAACTGCATTTCCTCAAATGGCCACTTGAGATTGGAACCTAAACCCAAAGCCTTGTATTAAATGTCCAAATTTACGGCAGAATTAAACTGTTTTACTGCCTGGTACAAAAAAAGGGTTCTGGTCTTTATGGCTAATTTAAACTATTCATGGCAGCTGTAAGGGGGATGAATTTTCAAATAAATCACTTATAGAATTAATATTAATTGTTAAAGTTATTCATAATTAAGAGTGTGGCTACTTTGAGTGACAGTAACTGCTAGTTGTCTGCTTGGTGTCACACAGTCATTGACAGTAATGTGTTAACTCTCCAACTTCATCGTCTCATCCAAACGTGGTCACTACTGACAACCAAAAAACAACAACACTTCCATAATGCCAGGCTTTAGGCTTCAAAACTGCAACAACATTGCAGCACCATCCACCATATTATTTATCGTCTCTAGGATGACATTGTCTTTTATTAACAGTCTTGTTAATAGTCTTGCATGTTTATAAAGACAAGTACTTTTTGTTTATTATTTTTGTAGTTTCCCTTCTGTTTCAATTGCTTTTACACTGCTAATAACTGTGAATAATATACAGAGACATATAGACAGAGAGAGGTTATTCCTCTGGGAAAGTCGTTATACTGTATCTACATCAGACATTCATATATTCATGATCCCTGCAGTTATAAAAATACAAAGTTTTAATACCAAATGTTATCATTTAAATAACACAATTTATTTATTCTTGAGAGGCTTTACTTGATAAATTCTTCATTTCATGGGAAAAATCTGTGCATAACAAAGATGGCAGCGCTGCCAGTAAAACTGTTTGCTATAAATGCATTTTTTTTTTTTTTTACATCCCTGAGACTCCTAGGATCATTGTGTGCCAGCCAGTTTAAGGATCATTACAGCATGAGAACAAATTTTGACTAATAGCTCTAGACTTTGTTGTGGCTTCCAAGATAGCAGAGAAGCACTTGTGGCTGTTATTCATATTGTGCTTGATGCCAGGAGCACAGCATGGCATTTGTGTTCCCTCTGCTTTTCTCCTACAATTAGCAACTGTAATAGACAGGAGCGTCAACTCGAGCAGAAAAATGCTATTTATAACAAAGAGCAAGGCATGTCACACTATAAACGCATCTTTAAAAAAAAAAGAAATCACTAAAGCATGATGCCGTATTATTTGATTTGTTATTCCTGCAGCAGAGACATATAGACGCCAGGTTTGAGTTGAGCTTGGCTGTATTGAGTTGTTATACATTGCAGATGATATTCCATTCTGTTTGAAGATAGCATGTTAGCTGGTAGAGCTGACAGCCAAGCTTCCTGCGTGGGTGATTCCCATCCCACAGTTAGTATCTGGCTTGTCTTAGCCCATTGAACACAGTAGTCTCAGTTCTATTATTCACACCTTGATGCAGCTTCTCTCTTGGTCAGCACTTCAAACTATGTCTCACATACCACTATATCTATTACTCTGTAGCAGCACCAACAGAAAATCAGTGTGCTCCGACTCCAAGGGGTGCGTTACTGTGTTGTATTATTCGGCTTGATGAGTGGTGACGTTTCCCCTGGAGAAGGGGCTCTGCTCTCCCTCTGGAGTCCTTCAGTCTTTCATTATGGTGAAGTTTTCGGAGCTGTTATTCTTCTTATCTCACAGACTTTTTTTTTTTTTACCTCACAACAAACTATTAATTCACCTTTTAGCTTGGAAGACAGGAAGAGGAAAATACAAGCCTGTTCAAATAAGGCTAAGCATAGCTAAAGGCTCCGCTTTTTGCAACCGAGCCTTCCCCTCTTGCAGTCTTTCTGTGCAAGGCAGATGATGCCCAACCCTTCCTCCGTCCCAGTCCTGCTGTCCAGAGACAATGGGGTCCCTCTTGGGTCCTGCAGAGGCAGCTGGGATTGGCATGGCAGGACTGGCATGTGTGGAAAGAGCATTAATCAATTCCCAGGCCTATGTGGGGATATGGGTCAGTAAAATGTCCCAAATTTTCCAACTGTCCCTGCTCCCTCAGACAATATTTAAGAGCTAAGCCAGGCTCACCTCTGCCATCACTGCAGCATTTAAAGGGGCAAGAAAAGGGGCTGGCACAAGGAGCTGAAGGACTTTTTTTGTTGTTGTTGTTGTTGTTGCTGTGTCCGTGCTGGATGTTTTCCAGGCAGATTTTTCTGCTTAATCTTCACTTTAAATCCTCCCTCATCTAGCTGTTCCTGCTTCAGCAAAGCTTTCGGGTTATGGCAGGGCAGATGATGCCTTGCAATGACCAGCTGTGACCTGCAGTTTCAACCAGATGAGCTATAAAATCTGTGTAGCCTATGTGTGTGTCTGTTTGTGTGTATGCACAAGCTCACGTGTATATCTTTCTGTGTGTGAGTAAGTAAGGAATAGAAATTTTTCCCTCTTAATTTTTTTCTTAAATTCATTCTTATTTCAGTCTCACTTTCCTGTGGCAGCACCACAGTACAGTGTTTGTTGCTAATGCATTATGAAACATGCTATCGCTAATACAAGTGATAAATTATGAGAATGTCCTGTGTTCTGCTCTGACAGTTTTTCTGTCTGCTGTCCTTGTTGGACTGTCAGGGGACAAAAACAAACCTTGCTGCCCATACAAAGGAAAAAAAAATCTAAATCTAAACTGAAGTCACGACTTTGTACTTTGGCTGGGGACAGATGCATTTTAAAGTCTGGCTACTTTAACTAGACCTTGAGATCACTATATTGCTCTTCAAAGAGGCTGTGCTGTATTAACAAACGTACCACTGACCGTAGCTAATCCTCCAGGTTTACAGAAACATGTGGGCCATAATGGAGTCCACAGTTTTCACTGGTTGGGCCACAATGATAATGATTATAAATGCTTGATGTGCTGTCCTACATCTGTCCAATGTCTACGTCTTTAAGGTTGTCTGCATACGGGATGATGTGCAGAGCTTGCGTATCGTTAAACTCTGGTCCCATCCTATTCCTGTTCAGCAGGTCCGCTCCACTGTGATTATTCACCAGCCAGTGTTGATCATCATACCAGTCATGTGGGACGCATAACTACATCAGCCAGTCGTGACTCCAGTGTTAAGCAACATCCCACAACCTTGTTTTCCTGATTGTATTGTTATGAATAATCAGCGCAGGTAGTTTCTGCCCTCTTGAGCCCTTCAGCTGTTTTGGTTTCAGCATTACAACATAGCTCATTTTATGACGGGGTTGAGCACTGCAATGCTGATATTGTTTTCAGCAGGTGTGGCACACAATACTGAATTTGTGATTCAAATGATTCTCTCTCAAACTTATTAAATTCAAAATATTAAATACTGACCACAACTGATTTGCTTTCATGGCTGCATGTACATTTTTCTCCTTTCAGCTGACGAGTCAGGGTGTAGTTATAATTTTTCCATTTTCTGTCAGGGGCATATTAAAAAAACCTCTATTATTGGATATGTAATTTTTTTTATCAATATAAACTATATGGCCAAAAGTCAGTGGATGCCAGACCATCACGCCCATATGAGCTTGTTGGCAATTCTAAAACTGTTGGCCACACTACGGAGATGTATCCCCCCTTTGAAGCTGTAACAGCTGACACACTTTTGGAAAGGCTGCCCACAAGAATTTTTGAGTGTGTCTGTGAGAATTTGTGCCCATTCAGCAAATAGAGCATTTGTGGACGCTGATGTTGGACGATAAGGCCTGGGTCACAATCACTACTCTTTTGTCTCACACAGATGTTAAATGGGGTTGAGGTTGTGGTCCGTGCAAGCGAGTTGAGATCCTCCACACAAAACCAATATAACTTAATGGGTAATGTCCTAACAGATGAATGGAAATGTCAGTGTAGCTAAAATGTATTTGTATCCTATAGCATTAAGGAGACTCATCACTGGAACTAACAGGGCCTATCCCATGTACTTAAAATCAGTTACAGACCATTATCCTTCCACTGCGAACCTTACAGCAGACATGATTCATTCCTGTAGATGATGTTCTCCGTGCATCTTCCAAACCAAGATTTGTCCATGTGACTACCAGTTAGTGAAGCCTGATTTATTTGAGAAAAACTTCTGAGACAGATTCCAGTTGCAGCTTGTTTTACTAACCTCCAGTTTGATGCTTGACGTTATGCATTGGGATGTGAGGCTCACATGCAGCTGTCAGCCGCGGTAACTCATGTTATGAAGCTCCTGATGTTCAGTTCATGTGCTGATGTTGCCTCCAGAGGCAGTTTGGAAGATGATAGGTGATTTGTACACACTGTGTGTGTTTCAGCACAGCTCTGAGAGTTTTGGTGTTCTCTTACTTCATGGCTGAGCTGTTGTTGCTCCTTAGAGCTCTGCACTTACATTTACACGGAGGCAGATCTAGCAGGGCAGAAATTTCACACACTGACTTGTGCTGAAGGTGTCATCCTGTGACAGCACCGTGTTAAAAGGTTGCTGAGCTCTTTACAGCCATGTCTAATTTAAAAATGAGAGATGTCATGGCTATGTGCTGGTTTTCATGCACCTGTTAGCAGTGGGTGTGGCTCAAACACCTGATGTAATAATTAATAGGGGTGTAACTTTGCCATATTGTGTATATAGAATTTTTTTTTCTGCAGCACCGTGAGTCAGTTTAAATTTATGTTTTATTTCATACGTTTTTTCAAAATAAAGTCAGAGTACATACAAGTTACATTAGTGCATAACACTGTGTGTTCATAGCAGTGCACATATTTGCCATATGCAGTTCTCTGTTCATCTATATCAGGGTTTTATTTACGATACCTTGGTGGTACCATTTAGATTTTCCATTTACATATTAAGAAGAATTTGTTCCAATTTTTTAAAGTCAAAGGAGGGTTAAAAGAAAACATTAATAACTCCAGGGAGGGCCTTGCTTTTTTATAGAATGAGACAAAGGAGTCTCCTTGGACAAAACAAAAGCATCTGCCAAATGGATAAATGTTAATGTAAATAAAGTTCAGCCCCTCTCACCACCCCAATCGTTTCCTCACAGTCCCTTGTGGATGAAGTAACAGATGTTAGTGTCTCTTTTATTCCAATCCAGTGAATTAAATAACTGACAAAATCACTAAATTTCACAATCGCCATAAAACTGTACTGTAAAGCCACAAAGGCCTAAAACATCCTGAGATATTAAAGGGACTGTAAGCCCTGATTAATGACATGGGAAAATAAATGTTATCATAGAATATATTTTCTTATTGCTCACTCCACAGTGAGGGCTGTACAGAAAATCCTTTAGATACGAATTAAAACCACCGAACAAAATGCCTTGGATCTGAGTTAAGCAAACTCCACCTCTGTTTATGTCGCTTCTCGTATGTTCCTTTATTTTGTCCTTTCACTCAGAAATCATTAGAGCAGAGGAGGTGCGACATAACTGCCGACTGCACAGCTGAACAGCACCAACCATAACACTGGTAAACACTGGACCCTCATCTTCCTCAAGTAATTTCTCCTCATTGATATAAAGGATGTGTCCCTGAAAGGGCTGTTTTTTTATGTTGGTTTCCTCAGAGCAAGCTGCTGTGGTGCACTTAATGGCTGCACACAGACAGCATCCAGAGGCTATGGATCACAGCAGCCTTGGAGCAGCCTTTCAGGCCTAATGTTCTGTGAGCACTGGGAGTATTGATTCCCCATGTCACGTATGATTATAAACACAGATTAATAGACAGTAAGTTTTCAGCTCCAGGCAAAGTGAAATGTTGGAGGAATGGCATTTTGCTGCAGTATTTTGGCTCCATGTAAGGGTCGTATAATAGAGACGTGACAGCTCGACCTTCGATACAGAGCATATAGTTTTGCTCTCGGTCTGTCCCAGTGGAGAAATGTATCTGCAGTTTTTCTCATGGCGTAAAGAGTGTGCAGAATGCTAAGTCAACTTTCCCCTGTAGTATTTCACCGCTGTTGTTGAATAATTATTTGACACGTTTACAGCCTGTGTTTATGGAGACTTCAATTTGTCATTTTCTGGTATAACACAGTATTTTTGTCACAGTTTTTCTGATTCATACCCAGCTCCATCATAAGGGAGATTTATTCCCAGCGCATCTTCTCCATATTAATGATACCTGCCTGTGAAGATGCAGAGTGCCTCGTCAGCATTCTCCAAATGCTGGGATTTGAATGAGCCCTATGTGTCCACGCCTTGATAATACCAGGAGCGACCTTTGAACAGTGGAGTCACGGATGAGCGGCCCCCCCTTTGTGAAATATTCAAAAGCCAAAATTCTCAACCAAACTCAATCCTGTTGTCTAATGTAACCAGATGAGGTTTTCTGGCTGGGTTTTGTGCCAAAAGGTTAAGAACCCAAAAGGCATCACTTCATTTGGCTTTGTTAATTCATTCGCTGTCGGCACTACTGTGAAATTCCATTTAGATAGTCTTTGAAAAGTTCTTCTCACATTATGTTGCATCAATTTAAATGCATGAGAGGAAATAATAGAAATTTAAATGCCATGGTTACTGTCATCTCATTGGGGAATAATTACTCTGCAACCCGAAAAATGGTCCAGTTCTTTAGGGCTTTATATTTTAGGATTATGACATTTTTCCCATAAAAAAAATCTCAGCTCCTTTTTCTTTTTGGTCCCAGTGTTGCTTAAGCTTTTTTACCACAGTTTTTTGGTCCAGTACTTTCTATTTTAACATCTCTCTCTCTTTGCTGAGCACATGAAATAAGCAATTACCAAAAAAAAAAAAAAAAATCCCCATCAGTATCCGTTGCAGAGGCTTTTAAATTGCAGCGCAGTATTTTAATCTGCGTCACAACCCTCAATCAACACTTTTACATCCCTCCTCTAACAAAGACCCAAAACCTTTTAGTGGATGAGAATATGTGGAATCAATGAACACTACGGTGACCTATTGTTCTTTAAGGGGCTACTCCAACAACCAAACACCTCTCAAAGTCGCCCTTACACACAGTTCATGGCCTGATAGTATTATTATCATTAAGTGGCACTTATACTTCTTTGTCTCAGCGTTTCACAATGATATCAGCCTTGCAGCTGTGCTGTAGCACCAAGCAGGACTGTTGTGACTTCTTAGTGGTGTGGTGATGCTGCGTTCCTGTGCAACGACTGCAGCCTGCATAAGAGACTGAATGTCTGTGTAATTAAAGGTTGGCTAAGGGTGGGCAATGATGAGCTGTCTACACACCGATGATAGATGCTTCCTATTTCTGCTTGATACCCACTTTGCTCCCACTGAGCGTTCGTCTCCTCTTTCCATCATGTCCCTCACATGTCATCTGCA
>JAQNCA010000014.1:10948285-10974520 GCA_029783725.1 Acanthurus tractus
AAGTGTTGGTTAGGAAGAACAGTTTTATCACATGTTTAAATAGTTTCTCTTACTTCCTACAACACTTGGAGGTATTTCTGCAGTCTCACACTGTCACAGCATATTCTCATTAACAACTGGTGGGTGTTTTCCCATGTGACCCTTTCAGGGGTTTTGTTTTCTGCTTGTCTTTTACAAGGGAGAATTTTTAATTTATAAAAGTTTTATAATAACACTTTCAAGTCCAACTGAAAAACAAGTATTTCTCGCTGCAGTATTAGAGATCTCATATATCTTGCTTTCTCTCTGTTGAAAAAATAATAATAACCAAAGGAAGAAATTTACATTTAATCATTTTCAGGTCCTCCTCTGTCTATGCATCTGTAAGCAGGTGTTTCATTTGAAATTCATCTTTGTAAATTGAGACTTTATTTGGATATAAACAATCAAAATGTTGTCTTTTTTCAATCATATTTGCATAAAATGGTGCAGTCACTGTCCTTTCATCAACACTGACTGTGACATTTACTGATAGCCAGACATGCAAGTTTGAGTTTCCAAGAACAAGTCTGTTTAATGGTGCATCTCATTACTTTATATTATAATGTAGGTCTCTCAGGATAAACTACCAGTAGTATAAATATGCCCACTCTGATTACTCTGTCAAATGAGGTGGTTTAAAGTACACTACCAGTTGCATTAAATTTCACCATGGGGAAGGAAAGACAGATCAAAATGGACGAGTACATGACACAGAAGACCCATGGAGGTGTTAACATTATGCAGTTTGCTATTTTTGCCTGATGAGACCTCTTGTTATGCAGTGGTCACGCCGCAAAGTAACACTGGCTCCACACAAAACAGGTGGGGGCGTAAACTTTAGTCCAAATGGTGACAGGGTTAATTGTAGGGCTAGTGATGGACTGGTAGCTCGAGAGATAACCTGAAAACATTACCTACCACAGCCTGTGCTAATGCTAGTTACTCAGAAAATCACCTTGAGCCGCTTTCTATATTTACTCTGATGTATGGTTGATTTCCCCATGGTGTCTTATTCACTATTTTACACAGAGGATTTTTTTCTGTAAGGCTGGTCCACTTTTTTTTTTTCCTGTAAAAAACTACAAAAAGTCTTAAAACTAACAGAATGGTCAGTTAGCTGAACACACTGGATTTTTAGCTTAGCTTGGTTGATACAGGATAAAAAGTTCCCGATTTATTCAAAGATGAGCTTGTTCATTTGTCACGCCTCTTTACAATCAGCAAATAATTCTTCTCTTGCAGAGCACTTGTCATTACCATCGAGGAGGATAAAAGATTGTGGAGCACAGCTAATAAGCAACTATAGTTTCTTTATTTTAGACTTAAAGTTAAGCAATAACTGCTTGCTGTTGGTCAACGGCATAAATTTGGGTGTCAAAGTTCCCAAAGTTGAACTCTTTATGAGCGTACATGCAGATTAATTCTACCTCATCCGGAGTTTCCTTTGATTGCAGCTTTTCTTTTGAAGAGAATTGACTGTGCGGGGAAATTTTGACGTTTTAAATCCTGGTGTGACCAAGCTTTTGGGACTGTGACTGTCGAGTAATCTTTTCTTGTGAGTCAGAATGTATAATACCAGGACCTCCCCTAATATGCATCCAACGGCCCTGCATAAAAATGTCCTATTAAAGTAGTTTTCTATCTCTGGTGGAGTTATGTATCAGATAAGACGATATAAATTTAGACATAGAAGTCAGTCCACCTTACTTAAAAGGAGGTTTGTTTAGATAGATATTTCCATCTGACAGACCCCAAGACATGTCTTTAAAGCCCATTCATTGCAGTGGCAGTTCATCCTGAGAAAATCAGACCACCAGCTCAACTTGCCCCTCCAGAGGCTGCTGTGCTAAAGGGAAATACCAGGATACCACCAGAATATTACAGCATTCATTTCAGCAGACTTTCATTGTAATTATCATTAAAATCAAGAGACCAGACAAAAGACCTGAATAAAAATCTCCAGTCGTCATAAAAAAAATAACGACAAGCTGTGAAACAACTGTAAAAGACATTTGCAGTCCTGCAGATTGTTTTGGCATCGTCCGAGTCATTAGACCATTCTCACTGGTCAGTTACGTTACAAATATACCTGCACAGCTGCGCCTCATCATTTCCATAACCTTCAACCTCTCACAGTGGGGGCTCAATCAGGCAGAAACGAGGCGGCAGATATACGGCCCCCTCCTCAGGATATACCTCTCCAGAGCACATTCACATACTTTACAGCACTGACTCGCACACAATGACAAGGTGTTTTCCCCTTGAAATACAATGGACCCCAGCTAATCAAAAACCCCTTGGGAATGGGAGGTCAGCGACACCAATGAGAAGTTCAGCTGACTTATGTTGAGGCTACAAGGTGAAACCTACACACATGGAGAGAGCACAGAGATCTGAACACACTGTGATCATTTAGATGACAGCGGTATATTTATGTACTGATCTGTTTATTTTTATCCTTGCTTTGAATGTTTTAAATCTAAGTTGAAAGATCAGGAGACAGAATCTTTGCAGTGTCAGTGTTCATATCGATCTCTTTGGAGGCACAGTTTGTACTGCACTTTCTTCCCTAGGATGATGTACATGGTAATATATTCTGCTTTGGCTTATAATTTACATTTAGTTGTTTTTTATGCTGTGCTGCTGTCAGTGTCCTGGTCAAATAAAGGTCAAAATAAAAATACATCATTGTGCATAGTTACCAAACGCAACTAAGTGCTGGAATATATTGTCTGTAAATGTATCGCACTGCCAGCAGCCTCGTCCTGTCTATCTGTCTCCCTCGCTCATTATTGTTGGTGCTAAGTGAAGCAGCCTCAGAGTGGCCGACCATGAGCCAGACCGCTGTCCAATCTCCATATTAAAGACAGAGGAAAAGGTCAGCTTAACAACACCTAAACCATTATTGACAGGTCAAGAGGACGGAGGAGGGGAGAAGGGTGGGGAAGGTCAGTGATTTTAGATAAATACCACATGGTCATGAAATTAAAGCTGTCAAAAAAATGCAGATTAAGAGGCGAGGCGGGATAATTGCTGAGTAAGAGCAGTTATGCAGATCATATGATGCCAGTTGCTTCACTCATTTACGAGGTTCATAGCTAAACTAGAAAAGGTGTTTAATTTAAACACTGCGATTCCACCTATAGAGGAGGTGCTGTCACGCTATTATCTGGCATGAAATCACACCTTTACAGCCTGGGAAGGATGTATAAGATCAGCATTTTAAAGATTTTCGCTCAATAGTGGGATTCTTTCCAAGAGGAAATCATTTTTGTTGTAATTCTATGGTATCTGTGCTACAAAGCCACTCTCTTATAGAGCAAGGATATTGCTTTCTCCAGTAATCAATGTCAATTTTTATAGCATTTCATGCTTTACACGTGGAGGTGTAACGTTTAGAGAATGATATGGAGGGAAAGCAGTGGAGGGGAGAACCTAGATGATTTTTAGACAGATACATGCTCCTTCACGCCTTTTTTCCTCTGAACTCTGCAGAGAAATTACTAAGTGAGAGGAGAAGAGATAATGTTGAGTAGATGAGCCTCCGTCACTGGAGCTCATAGATGTCCTTGATCAGTGTCATTAGCTGAATGCAAAGAGCACAGAAATGGGTCAGTGGGGTATCATATTAATGGATGGATTCTGTTTGATGAGGGAAGAGATGAAGAAAAGGGAGAATGTGTAAAAAATGAAGCTCTGAAATGAGGCAAAAATGTATTAAAAAATAAGCAAAGCATTAGGCTAATAGAGCAAACATGCATCATTAATAACACAGTGTGTATTTTATCATTGTTGCTTTGAAATGCTGCTCACAACTGCTGCGATTTATTGGAGAGATTCATCTTTGCGACGTGCCTGACAGCTGTGTGTGCTGTACTGACATCATGTCAGGATTAATTAAGTGATTTAACAGGCCTTCAGCTTCTACATGACTGTACGCACCTTGTTATCATGAGCTCTTTGTATCGGTACGACCTGTTCGTGTAAATATCAATAAGAAGAAGTTTAAATCAAAGAATAAACATTTGTTTAATCTCATGTCATGGAATTTATTTATTAATTGTTTTTTTTTTTCTCCCCTCCTCTGCAGATCCATCAGTGCATCACAGACAGAAGACAGTGGTGACAGACATGTGCTACCCAACAGAGATCTCCAGCCTGATGGACTTTGGCACCCCAGACTGCTCGCTAGGCAAAGGTACGGCCATGCTTGAAAAAAATACAATGTGTTGCCTTGGTGACAGCAGGAAGTGTGCACGGTGATTTATCCTGGCAGTTAAAAGACACAGAGCTGTCAGCCTGACTGGGAGGTTAACACTGGAGCAAAGGAGCCTGCGCTGACGAAGAGTGTGAGAACAATCAGATAACAGTTCTCGGTACCTGAAGACGAGAGCTCGAAGGCTTTGATTTATTGCATCTAAAATGACACGTTTTGTCACCCAATACTTGGTCCAGAGGGCGCTGGCATACGACTGTGAGACTAGATTGACTTCTTACCAGAGAGGAGCATTTTACCTTGCAAATTGCTCTCCCCCAAGTGGAGTTTTATTGAAGTTTATTGCACCGGAGTTGTATCGTAATGTGCAATTATTGCATTTGCAGCAAAGCCACTTATTTTTCGCAAATCACCTTCATCAGTTCGAGAGATAAAAGATTTAAAGAGAAGCCTGTGTGACTCAGGATAATAGTCTCTCTCAGTCTCTCATGGGTGGTAATCAAACTGACCAGCCCGTAATAAAACACACCACAAAAGCTATTGATCGTAAAGTCTATCGACTGCGTTGTTGCTTAATCTATAGGCCTTGTGTCCATTCCTTTTTTCTCGTCATGATGACTGCCATTATTCTCTGTTGTTCTTGCACCGATACAAAACCAGAGAGTCTACGCCAATTCCAATCTTTTCATCCAATCTAGCCCCTTGAAGCCGGCAGAGTGAGCTCAGCGGCTACTAGATGAGCCTCATGTCATTTTCATCAACAATGGGCAGTGACGGCATTGACCTCAGTCACTCATTCTCCCTCTTCTTCGCCCATCACTGCTTTCAGTCTCCCTCCTCCTCTTTTTTCCCCCTGCCCTTCTTCTTCTCTCTCAAGGCTAATATTTTAATGCTACTCTGTCCCCAGCTCTCTATCAACACTCCCCAGCACTGATAATGCAGACTGACAGGTCAAACCCTGTGCAGCTGAGAGAAAAGAAGAGCAGTGCAGGGGAGGAGAGGAGAGGGGAGAGCAGAAGGAGGATGCTCTTGTGATTTCTGCTGGCTTTAATGTGAGCAAAGCAAATGAATGACATAGTGATACAGGGAGTTAAGCTGAAGAATAAGGACACTGAGGAGTGGAAAATATTCAGACTGAAGAATTGTCAGGATGAAAGCAAATGCTGTGAATGAGATTCAGTGCAGCCGAGAAGCAGACTATGGCATGACCTTGGAATTGTGAAGCGCTACATTTGCTCCAAATTTTCCCAATTTATATAAAATGCTGAAACTCCTCAGACAAGTAAAAAGCAGCTATCAGACAGGTTGGATTTGAATGTAAGTGGATCTAATTAGCATGTGTAAAAGTTGTTGAAGTCTAATGATTTGACTCTGAGATTTTATAGCTGTTTAACCACAGTGAAGGCCAGTGGAGAAAAGCACTTGCAAATATATGCATCACCTTCTAAAGAGGTGTTAATTGCATCCTCTGTATAAGACTTAGTGTTTCAGTATTTCCGTCTCAACTCTGATCAGTCAGAGGGAAAATGAGCCTGGCAGTAATCCTTGAAGTGTCAGCGTGTGATTGACAGATCCATTGCCTCATGTGACAAGTATCTGGTTAGAGCACATCTGATCTCTGGACGGAGCTAAAACACTGAGCGTCAACCTCTGACAGGCAGGACAAACGGCACGCTCACTCTGAACCGCTGTCAACTCTTTAAATGCCAGAGGTTTTAACTCGTCTCTCTCCCGCACACAAACCTATACACACACACACACACACACACACACACACACACACACACACACACACACACATTATGCATACGCTTGTGCTTTAGTATGCTAGTTGTGCTACTCAAGTGCCTGTGCCCATAAACTAAAAATTCCATTATAAGTTTATATCCAGCTGCGCTCTGCAGCCGTATCTGTTTTCCTCTTTACCTTCTTTAGGGTTTCAGGCTGAAAGAGCCCTGCCAAAGTGGACCAGCCTTAACCTTATTTACTCAGCAAGTTTGTCCACACACATTTGAGTTTCCATCTTAAAACGGCACAGACTGTCCTTACTCAGCAGCAAGCAGAGAGGAGGTACATGAAAACATCCCTGGAAGGTTAAAGATAACATTGGAAAGCTCGCATTAATAAGCCAATCTCAGTGTGTAGAGCTGAGGCAGTTAGATTAGCAGCATGAACTTCACGTCACTTCACCGCATCATAGAGATCCTTTTTTTTTTTTTTTTTAAGGTGCTTATGTTGAATGTAACACTTGCAGCTTTTTGTTATTCAGAGTTTTCATTCCTGCGTCCTCTGGCCAAAACACATATCCACATTCAGGAAGTGGGCAATGTAAACTAATGTAGGCTACAAAGGCGTTGAGGCCTCAGAGGGGCTGCAGAGCGCTTATACAGAGCGGTGCATTGTTCTGCAGCCAGTCATTGAATGTAAATGCACACGCCGTCCCCTGCTAGCTCTCGGCCATCAGGTGGAGCAAGAGCTCCACTGACTCACCTGGCTCATTTACCTGAGGCCTGAGGTGCAGTTTGCTTTCCCCTCCCCCCTCCACCACCACCTTTTTTTTTTTTTTTTACACTAGAGGGGGGCAGGATGAAAAGCAGGAGTGGGCGTGGGGCAAAAGTTGTCATAGCCGCTGCAGGGCGTGCCACCAAACAGATACATAGAGAATGGGAGAGAAACAGGGACACACACACTCACACACACACACAGAGGAAAAGAAGGAAGAAAAGGAGCAGGAAATGTCGCTGAGTGACTCTCAGGGGACGACTTCCAAGTAACCTGTCTGGGTGGAGCCTCAGCGAGCAGGGCTGGGAGCGGCTGGCTGTGGTGGTGCACTGTGTGCGCTGGTTTGAATGGTGTGTGAGCACTGGTCTGTGCATATACCTGCGTGTGACTGTGTGAGTGAGTGTGTATATGTGTGTGTTTGTGTTTTCTTTTTCTTTTTTTTTTCACCTGCTATGAGAGTTCACAATATAGTTGACAGTGGAGCCGAGTGGAACCTGTGCCGAGGAGGACATGAGGTCCGAGAAGGAGGAGGAGGGGAAGGCCGGTGAGTGACAAACAGAGGAGAAGACAGAGGGGGAGGACAGACACTGTTTGTGTGTTTTAGAGGAGCAGTTTGGGCCTTTAAAGTGGCCTGAGTCAGAGGTGTGTGAGTGTGCTGTAGTTCACATGTGTGAGTGTGTGTTATTGCCTGCACTGATTGTATGACAGGAATTTGGGTGTCATGACTGAAAGACTTTGTTACTGAAACTCTTCAAATCTCTTATGGAATTTGTGATCACAGGTAGTAGTAGAAACTATATTAATTAAAGTACTATACTTATATATGATACAATTGAAGTAGAGTTTTATCGTATTTACATTTTATGCCAGTGAACAACCTCGACCATACTACATTTCTGAGAGAAATATTGTACTTTTAACAGATGATCCTTTAATGAATTGTAATGAATTGTTATAGATTTAAGTACATAGCAGTTTGTGAAATGATGCTACAGCTAACAGTTCCAAAAACTACTGATTAATCTACCTCTTTTTCCATAGCATCACTAACTTATGATATAAAACATGTCCAAATAATGATAATATAGTATAGTAATAGTAATTTTTCATCCTGACATGGTATATATTTATAACATGATCTTATTGAGCGTTAATTTACACTCTTACATCAATTTCTTTACACAGAATTCATTGGAAGGGCAGATGTATTCAAATCTATCCAGTATCTCAGTTTTATTAATTGCTTTATCGAGAAAGGAGCTAAATGCTGACCTAGATATGACATGTTCGTATGGATTACATGGTAATCTGTTAATCTTCTGTACGAATTGTATATGAATAGAGTGGTATATGGTCAGATACATTTGTAGCTCAGTAGATACAGTAAAGCTTAAATTATCTGAGAAAAACATCAGTAACATCTGCATTTACTCTCTTGTTTGGAATAATGTGGGAAGTAAATGTATTATTCAATATGTGATGATGTTAGGAGGAACTACAGCTTTATGAGTTCTATTGAATCCCTCTAAAGAGACGTTATCTTTGTTTTCTGCTGGATGTCATGAACAGGCTGTCTGATGTTTGTGAGTTTGTTTCTATATTTGTGTGTGCGTGCGTGTTTGTCTACACATTCACGTGCACTCATGCGTGTTGCTGGGTTTTGAATGAATAGAGACGAGTTTGATCCCACTGTGTTTTGCGTGCGCCTGATGCACCCTCAGGGTCACCACTCAAAACTGTAGAAGATAATGAGTTTGACAGATTGCACTGCAACAGACAGATGGCACGATCACTAGAAGCGACACACTCGCAGTTTTGTTGGAAAGTCCTTTAGTAAGACTATAAGAGACAACATGTGGCACATCTTTATCATTTTGTTTTGTTCTATTTGTACTGTTTCTCTTTCAACTATATGTGAGCTTTAGCTACTTTGAGCTCATTTAGGGCCATTATCTCTTGCATTACATCCACAAGTGTATGACTCAGATTATTAATGAGCTCAGAGCAGGCTTTTTTTTAAAATCATATTTTACACAGTTTAACCTCCTCAGTAAGGCTTTCAGATTTTCATACACAGGCTTCAGTAGTAGCTCCAGCTGCTGAACAGGTGCCTCATACAGCTTGTGGGATTATTCTGCTGGCCTCTGCCCGGACATGAGGGAGGTCTTGTATCAGATCATGTAGTTTTCCAGTTTTTTCGTCAACCAAATCTTCCTGTTTCTAACAGATGTTTGGTCCCCTCTGCTTTCAAAAACAGGAAAATTAGACCTCGGGACATTTTTTTCCCTCAGTGGCTTGTAAAATTTGGTTGACGTCATGGACCACACCCCCTCACGCCAGTACACTTAAGAAAGTCTACAGTAAGTTAGTGAGGGTTTAATGCTCAGAGCTTGCAGGGGGGGGGACGACGACTGAGCAAGGTATTTGAGTCAGAGCAAGTTAAGCACACTGATTTGTTGCTCAAACATGTCACTAAAATGACAGACTGGAGCTTTAGAGTGACAGGACTGATCATGATTGACTGAATTGGAAACTAGGTTATTCGATGCTCGTAAATGCAACAATCGCCGTGCAAAATCACCTCATCATCGTGGATTTGCTGACACAAATCAGAGCAGCCATGTCATCCAGGTTAATTGGTTTAATCACCGTCTAATTCACTTCATGTAAACCAAACCCGGGAACAGTAAATGATATCGGTGTCAAAAGACAGTGAGGGTATGTTTTGCAGAGTGATGCTCTTGACAGCAGATTTTAGAAATCCAAACAGGCATATCCAACTTCGGAGTGCTCCTCCAGTGGCACGTCCTTGGCAGCATGCCTAATTTGTTCCTAATAAACGTGTGAATCAATTACTGCTATCTGCACTTGGCATCCTTGCACTGACCTCAGTTGTAATGTAAACCCACGGGCAATTAATTAATGGAAGCTGCTCGCAATGATACTGTGTTCTTGCATGGATACACCACACACTGAGCACAAACATGTACAGATGTGATATACGAAAGTATTTACAAAAATATGCGTATGCACAAACAGAATGCAGAACACATATGCGTGAACTATATATTTTCAAAGTATTTTTCAGAGGCAAAATGTCAAAATTATCGTCACATCATTTAGAATTCTAAAGATCTGTTGAATCATGGAGTTGTGTTTCATCTGCAGACCACAATGAATTAGCAGTTAGTGGTGGATGCTCCGGTCATGTAAGCATGAGAGCCAGCAGCATGCATTATGTATGCCTGTATGTATTATAGAGAGGCGGTGCAGCACCCTGTGTAGGAAATCAACCTGACCCCTGGACTCAGGAACTTTTCAGGATGCAGCAAACACAGAGCTTGAGGTCTAAGTGTGTGGAGGCATCAGGAATTAGGTGTTCGTTCTGTGTTCATTTCATGCTTCTGGTGTACGTGATGGAGGCTTGTTTTCGCTGCTGTTTCTGCTATTTGTAGCTTAAGCATGTCAAATCTGAAACATCCCACATAGATCTATACAACCTTTTTTTTGTAACAACAAGTTCCCCCCGTGACTATAGTACAAATTAACAATGAAGATGCTAAATATATTCCTGCTGATATATATATATATATTTTTTTAAAGCTCTTTATCCCTGTAGCCTACCTCTGTCACCCACCCACTCGACCTCCCTGTGATTTGAGACTCAGCATGAAACCGCTGACAGACTGAATGTGTTTATTTGTGATGCCTCTCAGTCTGAGTCTTCTTTTCACTCGCTCTCCCTCCTCTCTGTCAGATTTCAGTTTGGGAATGATTTGATGCTATTCTTTTTTAAATCCTTAAAGACTGTTTGGGCTGTCCTTTTGTCTTGAGTTATAAACAGAATGCTTCAGGATCACTGGAGGATTCGTTTAGGGGCAACTCCAAGCAGATATTCTTGCAGTATCAGGTCTTGTAAGAACACTTTAAAAAACATTTGGAATAGTCTTACAAGAGTTTGCCATTTTCTTTTATTAGCTTGGCCGATTTGTAGCCGTTTGCAGCCATGCTAGTAACTCTTTGAGGCTGCAACAGGTTCGATGGTAATGATGCTAACATATTGATGTTAAGTAGGTATAATGTTAACCATGTCAAACATCAATATTTAGTGTGTTTACATGCAATTAGCATTGAAGTAGGCTACAACTAAGGCTAATTGGAAGGTTATTAGTTTTGCAGGCACTCAAGCAGAATGATAGACCAAGATTTAAAACTGATGAGGGTGCGTAATAAAAGGTGGGGGGATCACAAAAGATGTTAGAGATCATCTTGTGGGGAACATGACTGTCTCTGTCAAATCTTGTCATAATCCATCTGATAGTTACTGAAACATTTTTTACTACAACCACAAATGTGAACATCCTGGTGGTGCAAAAGGGAAAATTCAAGAGATCAAAAATCCAAATCATTAATATTCATTCTTGTATGCCATGAATGTCTGTAAAAGGTGTTTTTGTCAGGCTTTTGATGCAGAGGCAGTTTGGTCTGGTCCAAACCTTGCAGCTAGCATGGCCAACTAAACAAAAAGGCTTTAGATATGGGCCTTGCATACAGTCGTGTTATCCATGGACTACTATATAAAACATAGAATATTCTATCCTGTGCAGCTTTATTCTTCTAAGACAAACAGAGTAACATATGAGAAAGCACTGCTCAGGTATTAATCTTCTATGCGTGACTTGCAGGGTTTATCTCAGTCCAAACTCACCCTATTTTTTCAGCCTGTCAAGGCTACAATGTTACCTGTGTGATGGGTTTAATCAAGAGCTGGAGCAGACTGCTGCCTTGTCCCAGAGCAATCTCAACTGATCTTTATACTGTAATTAGTGGAGGCCAGAGCTCAGCAGACATACGCTCCTCTCATAATACAGTGCAGAAATCGCCAGCATTGAGCACACACACATACACACACACACACACACACACACAACGCACACACACACTCAGAAAAAAACTTGCCCACTTGAACACAAATCAAGTTATCCAGCAGCAACAGGAAAGACAGTTCACTGCACTGCACAGGCTGATATAATGATTCGCTCATAACTGATTACGCAATATTACATACTGTATGTGATGCCAAAGCCACTGTTTGCCTTCTTGTGTTTTATTTAAGAGCTGCTCAGAAGTTAAATGTAGTAGAAGAAGAGCAGCTTTTTATCTGCACCGTCCTCATGAAGTAACACGAAGTCTGAATTTGATAAATTACCAAACATTTAACCTTGATTAGTTTTCCCACTTAAGTAGCTGATAGATGTTTAACCCATCAAGTAAAAGTGTGTTTAACCTGCAAATGTAATTGCAGAGCAATCTAATATGCAATACTCAATATAGACATGCAGATTAAAATAGTGCATTTGTTGGCCTTTGGGTCTCCTGGTGCTTGTAATCATTCAGCCAAGATGCTGTTTAATTAACAAGAACTACATTTTATTTTTAAAGGTTATAAGAGTCTAGAGAAGAAACTGTAGTGAGCTTTTCTGCAGCATTTGTTGATATATTTTTATTATTGTTGATTTGTACGTCTTGAAATGTGATTTCACTGTGTAAAACTCAGCACAGAGAGTTACATTCATGCAATGCTGCAGGGCTTTTACTTTTGATAAAAAAAAAAAAATGCACTGGATTGAGTCATCATAATTCATAACACAGTAGAGCAGGAATTTCATGTAAAACCATCTCAAAGAAGAAATTAGGCACTGAGGAATGAGAATCAGGAAGGTGTAACCTTGTGTGTCATTGTGGTAAACTTAAAAGGAGCTTCTTTGTTCCAGTAGTCATCATTTAACAAATTAATTAACTCACATGAGGTTACAGAGACTTGGTGCTCGCTAACATTCCTCCAGGGAGGCTAACAGTTCGAGTCAACACATTCAACTGCATTGCAGGTAAAACCTAATGTAATGCTTTCCATAACACAGGAAGCCTCGGAACAAGACACACTTTTATTTGATGTTTTCATTCAAATTTATCAGTAAGAAGAGGTTATGAAAGAATTAAGCGGAGGCTTTCATGAAGCATTTTAAAGACTTTCCTTGTTGCTTCAAAACAGCTCCGCTCATATCAGCAAGTTACAGGGAAGCTTTTGTTGTGCTGCTGTTTCTTCTTCAGTGAACGTTTGTCATGTTGCTTGTAATATTATTTAAAGAAAACTTTGATATAGCTGTATGTCTACAGATGTAATTATTTGCCGCTGTGACAGTAATTTGTGTAAGAAATGTGCCATTAAATGTTGTTGCTTTGATGTCCTGCTGTATTAGCTGCACCCACTGCAAAGCTACGGCATAAAAAAACCTCTCAGCACTAACTGTAGAGAGCCATTACTGTTTTCATCCTTTAGCACTGATTCCTCTGAACATCCCCGACATGTGCATGCAGCTCCCCATATAGCATAGCATATTATAGCTCTGCAGCAATACCACAGGAGTCAACAGGGAAGAAGGAGACAGTGACAAGCCTGCAGGAGCAAACAAAACTCCTTCAGGCTCTGCATCTGAATGCTGTCCTATATTTAAACTGGAGTACTGATTACAATAATGTTCAATACTAATCCTCCAGAGGAAAATCCCTGTTTTGTTGTCCATATGCTGTGCAGTGCAAGCTCATGGAGATCATACAGGATCAAACATGGTGATGCCTTTGACCGTGTTGTTGCAAACTGCTTTCATGGTCATATTTTGAACAGAAGCTCGCTAACGTGTTTGTTTCACGGTAGCTAAAGCTGTTAAACCGGCTCAAACAGCCCTCCTGTCCCACCTTGACCTGTCTGTCACAGAGCTGCAGCATATGTAAATTGGCACGTTATATAGAATATAAAATTAGATCCGTCAGCCAAAGACCCTGAGAGGAGAGAGTTGAAGCATCTGTTTTATAAAGGCCTTGGTTTGATCATTTGTCAAAGCCTTATAAAGGTTCAGCAGGTATTTCATCATTTTCATCTTTATGCTCTGGACTCCTCATGCAGGACAGTATTAATATGATTAGGTTGATTACAGAAGTCTTTTATCAAAACCATTGTCTTAAGAAGACAGCTGTGACAGCGCTGCGTGTCTGCATGCAGTCATATAGATTTGAAAGAGTGTGTGACCTTGTTATCCAATTATCAGCTACTGTACCTGGGAGATTTGAGCAGAAGGAAAGGCAGCATCATCGCCTCTGGCTCTGATTTGAATGGAAATAGCTGAGCAGAACCACTGTACTAACTAAAATTACACAGATTTGAACCATCAGGGAGACTGAGGTGAAAGAAGTGACAACCATGCACATCTTAAATCCTCCGGGGCAGAACAGTTGGCTGCCGTCACTGCAGAGACTTTTGACACCCTCAATCATCCCAAATTGTTTTCATGGTTTTTGCTTTCAAATAGACTCTGGTCCATTGAACCAGCGTTTTTCATTATGTTTCATAGGAAATTAGTTCATCCAACATACAAACAAATCTATATTTTTTTTTCACAGACATGTCTAGTCATGCAGGTTTTGGTATAATTAAGAGATATTTGTGTCTGAGATTTGATTTTTAAAATCAATATTGCAAAATATTCCACATTAAATCTTCTTAATTGTGAATATTTTACTGTTTTTCCTATTTTATGTCTTAATGAACAGAACATAATTGGGTTTTCAACTGCCAGTTGGACAAAGCACTACATCTAAAGATGTTACTTTGAACAATTTTTAAAATTTTCTGAAAGCAATTGACTAATTAACTGAAACAAGATCTGCACATCAGTCAATAACAATATATCATTAGCTGCAGCCCAGAGCATAGCTAGAGGACAGTATGAGACAAAATAATTTTTATTTGGTTGAATAAATAATTTGAGCTTTTAAATGCTGAATAAACGCAAGACAGATGGCGTCGTAGTCTAAAAAGCCTAAAACACCAAATGAGCTGAATGAGCTGAATGCAGGAAACGCCATCAGTGGTTCAGTTCAGGCAAACCAACCGAATGAAGCTTGCAAGGACTTTGTAAGTTCACTTGCTGTAAAATTGGAAAGTGATTGTTGAATGATGAGAGCCAATGAAGTCAGAGTCCAATTTAAATAAACTGAGAATAGTTAATTAAAAACCGATTTTAAAATAAAATTGGGGTTTTGCGACAAAAGCTTTGACTTTAAATTTATCTTCTCATCCACACTCAATATTCCAGCCCAGCTCACTTTAAGCATTTTTGATCATTCATGCATATAAATGAGTTCACTTTTAATCCTGCATGTGCTTCATAGAGGACTAGTTCAGGTTTTTCCTGCCTCCACTTCACCCTCCTGAACAGAAAAAAAAGATACCTCTGCTTTCTTTCAAGCTTAATCATGAGCCAACAGCTACTGAGCACACCTCCCTCTGTGTGTGTGTGTGTGTGTGTGTGCTGACTTGTAACAGCTCTGCTATGTGAAGGGAAAAGGGACAGGGACTGATGGCCTGGTCCTTCTGGCTTTGATAGACACTCTAATGGGAGGCTTGGATGGGAAGTTAATTGAATGGGCTGCTGCTGAATAAGAAGAAGAAGGAGAGGAGTGGGCTCTCTTCTTCTGTGGTAAGACTCTATAGCTCGGCCAAGCTCACTGCTCAGCCACTCAGGGGTCAGAGCTGAAAGAGCCCGCGTTATAATGTCACACTGAGTGCATTGTATGGTCTATATGACCACTGACAGTTTAAATGGCTTTTCAGATCGCATGAAAAAATGTAAGTGGAGCTGAATTATCTAAAGGTTCATGGTTTGTGCCAGTCAGTGTCACAGACGCAGCTGTGACTCTTGTCAGTGTGCAGAATAGAAGCTCTAAGCTTTAAACATTATTCAGACATAATGTGGGAGGATCTCTGGAAGTTTTTCTTGACTGATTTCACCCCAAGTTTGAGTACAGCAAAAAAAACCTGACAGAGAAAAAAGTGTGTGAGTGCATTTTGTTGCCTATTTATGAGTTTGTGTATGTTGTTGAGTAATGCTGGGAATGAATGCAAATAGGGTTTTAAAGAATTTCTGTTGCTAAGATTAGAAGTATGTTCCTTATTTCTCTGTTTTTAAAGATGTTCCACTAAATATGTTGCGCAAACTCATCATGATGCAATTTTAACCGTTTTAAACCGACTAACAGTAGAATCAATATGACACACTGCTGTATGGACGATGCTTCAGGACACTAATCTGTTAAAATATTCATAGATTCTGTGTGAGAAAGGAGGAAGATTCAGATTTGCTCATTTGAAAATTACTGTAAGTGACGAATTCTCTGCATAACACAGCTGCTGTGCCCTTGGAAGTTGACAGCAAACAACAAGAGCGTAAACCTTAAAATTACTGTTCCTCGTCATTTAAAACAGCCTGTGTGGAGGTGAAGATTCAGCCGAACATTGCAACAAAGCACCTTAAAAAAAAAAAAAAAAGCACAATTCTGTCCAGTGGCAGCAAATGCAGCAGCTGGGCTCCTCTGCGACAAATATAGGAGAGAGCCTGTAGGTAAACAGATGAATAAGCGGATTTAGGCTGCAAGAAGGAGGAAGGCTGTGAAAGATTGCTCTCTCAGGGAAACAAACTCTTTTTGTCACATGCAGCACAGAGCTGCCTGATGCGTCTCCATAGTCCCGAGTCGACAGAGACCGATGGACTGTCCCTTCCTCTCTTATCGGAGCTGCCGCAGCCCCACAGTGACTGGCTGCAGGCCTGCAGAGACCTTCTCTCTTTTTCTCTCTGAGTCACACACACACAAACATGCACATGAACACACACTAAGTTAGATGCACACTCACAGTGATCTGCATTAAATTAAAGGCTCTTTTTCTTCAGCCATGCTAGCAGCGAGGCTGTAGGGATGGAATGTTTGTTTATTTGTCGGCCCAACACCAAATAATTGATGAACTGTTTTTGCTGTAAAATGCTGGAACAGGGTGGAAAATGTCAATCACAAATGTGCAAATCTCAAAACTCCTCACAAACAATCTGAAAACTGGTCTAGATTTTATATTTAGAGTCAGAAAGACAAGGTAATCCACATATTTGAGAGGCTGGTGAAAGACTTTCAGTAACTGTTAATGGAAATAGTTGATGATTCATTTTCTACTGATCCACTTGTACGATCTCTTATGCATTATCCATATTGTGCTTTTCCAAACTGAGATGAAAGGTGAAAGGTCATGAAAGGTTTTGAATTGTTATTGAATTGCAAATTTAATATCAATGACTGCAGATTTTTACAGTCCAGTCAAATGTTGCAGCTGCTTCCATCTCACATTCGCTTCTGTTCTTATGAACAGTCTTCATCCTTCTATAACAGACCTTATGCCCTTACATGTGCGAAATAAATCATTATGACAGATTTTTTCTCGCCGGACAAAAAAAAATCTCCTCTATCCGTTTAATCTTTCTGTCCTCATCCTGTCTGTTAGTTCACTCCTCTGTTCGCTGACTTCTCCTGAGCTTCAGGCTCCTGTTTGATTGCCCCGAGGCTTGGGAGGTGTTTCAACAGCGGATGGAAAACACAGCACTGAGGAGCACAGCTCAAGTGTGTGTTGCTGATATTTTATTAAGTCTTATCAGGCTGCTGTCTCTCACTTACCCACTGCCCTCACTGCAGTCTGTCACTCAGTATTTATCTGGAGTCCTTTAACACCAGCGGCCACAGCTGAAGGGAGCTGTGAGTCTGTAGATGGTTTGATGTGTTGATTTATCATGTGCTGCAAAATCACACCTCCTCGCTTTAATCCCAGATGTTAATACTACTCCCAGCATTTCCTGCTTCTTTTTTTTGGTCTGTTTTTGTGTCTTTTTTTTCCCTGTTTCTTAATCTCCCTCTGCGCTGTCAGGTTCCTCATTCCTGGTCTGCATACTCTAAATTTCCCAAACTGTCTCTCCCTCAGTGTTGTTGCGTGAGGAGGTTGCTCAGCTTCAGGAGGAGGTCCACCTGCTCAGGCAAATGAAGGACATGTTGAGTAAGGACCTGGAGGAGACCCAGGGAGGCTGCTCCGCCAATCTGCTTTCAGCCACAGAGCTCCGTGTGCAGCTGGGTGACAAGGAGCAGGAGCTGGACCGTGCCAAGGAGGCCTTACAAGGTCAGACATCATCACAGACCTAATCCACCAGACTTGCTTCTGTCAAACAACTACATCAAACAATACAGCAAATACAGCTGTCTGAGCTTTTAGTGGAAAGTTTTACCCTTTTAAGTCCAATTTCTATTGCCGAAGAAATATTATCAGCCGCTTACTTTATTTCTGTCCTGTTAAACTTGGACAACAGGGGGATTGTAAGACACAGCTTTATATCAAACACGACCTCTTTTTCATACACTGCTAAATCTGAAGGAAAAGATCTGTTTTAACCTTTAATGTCCTTCTGCATACTGTCAAATTGCATGCAAACACTTAATTCTATACAGAAGAAATAAAGACAAGAAATGTAGCAGGAGGGAAAAAAACTGGCTCAAACTTAAGTTTCACAATGAATCCAAAATGTTCTCAAAGTCCTATTTTCATACTCTCCACATGAAAGATTAAACACAAAAATGTCAAAAATGTCTGCTCCCTTCAATCATCCTCCTATCTGATTTTTCTGCATTCGGTAACCGCTGAGCAGTCCAAACACTAACAACATCAGACTCTCGCCCATCCATGTTATGTTGATTCAGTTCGTCAGAATGTTATCAGAAAAATAAAGGATGAATCATCCAATGAACACAGCCACAACTATGTGAGCAAACTTATTACTCACATTTTTATTGCTGCTGGTATCTGGAAATAAAACAATTGACCCAGTTGACTTTCTGAGTGTAGGTACATTGGAAGAAGGATATATAAAAAAAATAAAAAATATGATGTTTTTACACAGAACACTGAAGAATATCACAAACCTGCTTTCCTTCCCTCAGGCCTACATAACTTTGGGAAGTTAAGTAAGTTGTAACACTGAATAATAAAATACCAGTAGCTTTTGTAAGCATATAAAGATCTTTGCTGTAAAGAAAAGTTAAACAACCTCATCCTCCACATCATATCATCGTAAATGTATGTACTTGTGGTTAAATTCATATGACTTTAGCCAACTTTGCGTTACTTTCAGAAAACAAACTGAACAGATGTGCCAGCGAAAGGTGATTCTGTGTGGAAATGTCTCAAAAATCCAAAGGGTATATCTGTGACCTGCAGGTGTAAAACCCCTGTGTGCCAAAGTTGTGAAATGTGAGCTCAAAAATGGAAACAGTGTAATTGGCGCAGAGATCAGATACAGTTTGTGTGGATGTGTTTTGACATTATTCAGCCTCAGGAATGGGTGTCGCTCCTGATGAGCAGCCAAGTAGACTCCAGGTTAGCGTCATTTTAATTTACATCCATCAATCATGACTTAGAAGTTTTACTTTGAAATATTAATCATGTATTGATGAAAGACAGGAATACAGCGCTCACAATTTATTTTCTAATTGTTTTTATTTTTTTCGATATAAACAAATCATCCGGCCATTACGCAACCGAACAGTTCCCATCTTTGTGAGAGGAGAAAAATAAAAAGTCAGTTCTTTGTTAAAGATAAAGGCAACAAAAACAGAAGAGAACAGGGAAAAAAAGGCAATTGTTCATTCAGTTTAGTTAAACACTACGGCTTTGTGTGGCTCTGTGCTCTGCACTGAGAGTCGCAGGTGGTTAACGGCAAGCTTTGAGACTGTTGTGTAACTGCTGCAAAACAGGTTTGAATGCTGAGAGTAAAACATGAAGAGGCTGAACGTTGACAGAAGGTATGCTTCCTGAGTGCAGTTACGAAATTACAGGTTCCAGTCTGGCCTCAGTGTTCAGCACACAGTCCCAGCAAAGCATTTTTACTATTTTTTTTGCTTGCAAATGGCTGCTACCAGTTGCATCACAGTTGGTTGAGTTATCTCTGTCTGCAAATGGAGCCGATACCGATCAGATCCAAAGGTCTTCTCAGGAATGAGCCGATAGAAACTCCACGCCAGCAGAAACAGTTCAATGTATGAATGAATTAGTGCCACTGTGTCACTTATCTTTTGAGATGATTACATCATTGTCTCTGAGAAAAAAAAAAAAACACACCAGCTGCAGCCTCTCCTTACCAGAAGACACAGTGACACCTTGTGGCTGTCTGCTGCAAAGGCAAAGCATCTCCTCTCACTGACTTATTTTGTTTTTTTTTTCTCAGTTTGACAGAAGAATTGCCTGTTAAAAATTCTCCTTGTGCTACACATGTATGTGCTGTTCAGTGTGTGGATGTGTGTGTGTCTGTGTGTTGCAGCGATGAAAGCTGACCGTAAGCGTCTAAAAGTGGAGAAGGCAGATTTGGTGAGTCAGATGCAGCAGCTGTACACAACACTGGAGAGCAGAGAGGAGCAGCTGCGAGAATTCATACGAAACTACGATCAACACCGAAAGGTAACAACCGCCCAGCAGATTAATCAGCCTACTGCAGATATGTCCTCGTGTGTGTGTGTGTCAGCACACAAGGAATGTCAGTGCAGAAAAGCCAAAGGCACGTTTGCAGTAATTAAGAAACAGTGTCTCCTTTACAGAGTTTTACCACCAGAGAAAAAGTAGTATTTGAATAGTTAATCAAAAGTTTGTAACACACTGTAATATTGCTGTAAACAAATATATGTGTTATGTCAACAAATACAACTCCCCCTGTGTGCAGCCATACATGGAGGCTGGTGTTTGAAAGAACACTGTAAAACACAATGGAATAATACAAAATATGTCTGAGGAAATGTTGTAATTTTTTACTTATACTGGACATTATTAAACCTTTAAAAACGTTGTTACATTTTCACTCAAGCACATCATCGTGTGTTGTGAATGCTGTTTAAAAGTCTTGACATCCGACTCAAAAATGGTAAAAAGTGGGATTTAAAATGCACTTTTTGTAAGTTTTTGCTGTTGCTATATTGCCAAAATTTGCATTTACAGCTGTATCACTTTAGAACTAACTTTTTTTCCCTGATTCGCCCTGAAGTTGAAAAACAGCCATTTTTAATATTTGTTTTGCCTCTATTTCTATCACGTTTTTGAAAACATTAAACTCAAAAATCCACTACTGATCAGACTATACCCTAAACTTTAGACCCGACATTGCTACACAAGTTTCTTCATCACTGAAATCGTTTGTTTTATATTATCATCATGTTTCCATCCTTGAAAGAAATTACAGATTTAAAATAGATTTTCAACAGAATGTGGCTGTGAAACGCTCCTTGACTCAAGTGTGAAACTCCATTCATGAGTCAGAGTGAGTTTGGCAGAGCTTAGTCATTTCTTTGTTTGTGTGTGTGTGTGTGTGTGTGTTCCGCAGGAGAGTGAGGATGCAGTGAAAGCCCTGGCAAAGGAGAAGGACATGCTGGAGAGGGAGAAGTGGGACCTGAGGAGGCAGACCAAAGAAGCCACAGAGCAGGCCAACATCCTGCGTACTCAGATGGACATGAAGGAGAACAGGGTCAAAGAACTGGAGGCCGAGCTCACCATGGTGAGTCATCCGGCGACATGGACGCAGCCACAACTTTGTTGAATTAACACAAGCGTGACGGTGTCACCTTGGCATAGTCATCTGGTGCGTGTGTGTCATAAATGCTAACAAGGTGTGGGTTTACAATCCTGACGCGTATTCCTATCAGTTCAAACACACGCAATAAGCTGCTCGGCTGTGTGTATCCTCATCCCCTCTCTCTCTCTCTCTCTCTCTCTCAAAGCATTAATTCCTCCAGGCTCAGGGAAAAAAAAAAAAAAAAATCATGCCTTTTTTTCTGTGTTGCTGTGTCGGTCCCTCGGAGGTGCAGTTGTCAGTCTATGTGTCATTAATCTCTCTCCTCCCTCGGCAAGTCACAACCACCCACAGATCCTCACATCAAGCCGCATCACAGATCAGATTTGTTGGTACATCAGTGCCAGAGCTGCATCACTGTCAGGCAACCGAGCCACAAAATACATTTCCACGTTCTTTCTGCTCTCCTTTCCCTCCTGATTTCTCTTACCCTCCTTTTTCTTCTGTATTCTTCTTTCTATATGGTAAAGCTATTGATTTTCAATACTTTTTTCTTTTATCAATCCCATGAAACACCAAAGCAAGAGTTCATTTCCAAACACTCTATAAGGAGGGTTAAAAATATAGCTTATATAAAAGCTAATTAGGGTCCTGAAACAGCAGGACTCTGTAGTTTGTAGTGAGCATCACTCAACTAGCAGTAAACAGTGATTTTGTTGAGAACTATTTTCAGCTGCATATTAATACACATTTTGTCGCCTAGTGAGTATTTACAGCAGCAGAACAGTGAATGTGGGCTTGACTCAGAATGAAATCTAGCCTACTTTTGTTCACTTCTTTACTTTTTCTGTTACTGATTTTTTGTGTGTGTGTTTCCCAGGCAAAGCAGTCCCTGGCCACCCTGACAAAAGACGTGCCGAAGCGTCACTCACTGGCCATGCCCACGGAGCCCGTGGTGAACGGGAGCCAAGAGTGGGTGATGCAGGCCGACCTGCCGCTCACCGCCGCCATCCGTCAGAGCCAACAGACCCTCTACCACGGACACACCACCGACAGACAGGGTAGGTTCCCTCATCTGCTTCGCCTCTCAGTCTCCGTGCTGCTGCTTGGTGTTTCTTTCACAGGCTCAACATACTAACAGAGGGTTTTCTTGTGGTTTTTTCATGCTAATCATGGGAATTTTCTCCACCTGTGTGGATACGTATTGTGTGTGTGTGTGTGTGTGTGATGTGTGCGGTGTGTGTGGCACGTCAAGCTGTGGTCAGGATCAGCCCCTGCCACTCTCGCCAGCCCTCTGTCATTTCTGATGCCTCTGCAGCAGACGGGGATCGCTCGTCCACACCCAGCGACATCAACTCACCTCGTCACCGGACCCACTCCCTCTGCAATGTAAGAGCTGCCTGGCCCCCCCGACCAAGTAATCACACCTCCACACTTTTCTATGAGTAGCACCCTGATCTCTGTCTGCTCCTGTCTGGGTCTGTCCCTCTGTTCTGTGAGCCTGTTGGGTGTCAGCCTTCCTGCTTGGTGGCAGTGGTGATGTTATTTTGTTTTTCACTCACTTCAAAAGCAACAGTTTTACATTTTGGAACATACAATACATACATGAGAGGATTGAGATCAATTTTAAATCTGTTTGCTAGATATGAGGCTACAGCCAGTGGCAAGTCAGCCTTGGTCAGCCTGGCTTAGCATAAAGACTTGCAACAACCATTAAACTAACAAGATATGACCCACAGATTAGTGGATGGCTCTAAAAGAAAAAGGCCAAGAGCCCATGAACCAGAACAGCAGCACAATCTGAATGTAAACATTCCTCATAGTAAATGACAACAGACACAAACACCAAATTGACCACAAAAAGATGAAAAAAGGACGACAAAGAGTGACAATGAAAACAGACAATGAAGCATCGTTGTGTGTCTTTTTAAGTCTGAATGTTCTGCTCTTTGTGTGGGAGTGAAACAAGAGCTTTTACATTTTCTTTACATTCATGTTACAGTATTCAAATTGTTTGTGTAGCGTTTGTGTTTTCTTACAACAAATCAGCAATGTAACCATCAATAATTTACAGTTTATTATGACAAAAAAAAATAGGCTTGAAATTTCAATTTTAACACATTTGTACCCATTGTGGATACAGGAGGGCAGATCCAGATTTTTACATACCTGGAGGCTTAATTGGGAGTAGTTCATTATGCCTCTTTAGTGTGCAACTGTAGATAGCATGCAGACATTATTGAACAGAGGGAGTCATGTGAAGCTCAGTAGGGTCAGCATCTAGTGTGACATATGGTATATATGTGAGAAAATAATGACAATGTCCCAGCATCGTGAATGAATTATTTTAAGTGTCGACTGTGCTGTAAGAAAAGCTCCCAGACCTTGTTGTCTTCTCAAGTTGCAGAAGATTTTTGTTTGCCGCTCTCCTTTTTTTAGTTAGCTGCTAAGTGCTGCAAGCTGTTTTGAATCTCTCGCTACTGAGATTTCACATTAAACACTGTAAAACTTTTATGAAAAACAAGGAAGCACAATAACAGAGCAACATTCCTTTGACAAGTTGTGTAAAAAAAAAAGCAAACCAGCTGATGGAAGTGTCATTATATTTACTGCACAGACATGACAAGTATCAATCCTCTCCTAAATCTAAGAAAGAAAGAAATTGAATCAGCAAGTTTTCCAAAATGTCAAACTACGGCTTTATCTCAGCGGCGTGAGAGAACAAACTCGAGTTTCCTGTCTCCTCTGCCTTGTTCAGTCTATGGAGGACCTGGAGGACCAGAAGCGTAAGAAGAAGAAGGAGAAGATGACTCTGGGATCCCTGTCACGGGTGTTCGCCCGGGGCAAGCAGCGCAAGTCACTGGACCCTGGCCTCTTTGATGGTACAGCCACCCCTGATTATTATATAGAGGAGGATGCCGACTGGTGATGCTGAGAGTGTGACTGTGTGAGTGTGTGAGTGTGTAAAACTGTGTGAGGACATTCACCTGGCTTTAACTGTGTATAAAGGGTGTTAAGTGTGGGTTTGTCTGGAGGGAAGTAAATTTTAAAAAGAAAAGCCTAAAAGAGACTGCTATCTCCGTAAATGTACAGTATATTGCCCTTAAATTGTATGTTTGTAAATTAGATATATATTTATAGATATTCATGTATGCATATGTATATATGTTTACATGCATATAAATATATATACATGGGGTTATTATAACGTGTAGACATGTTTATGCTGTATTATCTTTCAAATGTCTTAATGTTTTATGTTTTTTATAACTGGAGACTTGAAGGACTGCTGTTCATATGTAAATAGGAGTTATTGTGAAGCTAGTGTTTTTACTGTCAATGTCCTATGGCTTTTGTTACTTAACAGTTGCTTTTATGCTTTGCAACATTGATTTCCAAGTTTTCCTTTCATATTTTTCTTACTTTGCCCATTTTTTTTATTCCAACAGAGGAGATGTTATCTTATCAGCTTAAAAAAAACAGATCTCTTGCAATTTAAACGGCCAAATTTTGTTTTTCAAATTGTTTGCAGATGCTAAAAATAGAACTTTGCTGTTATGTTTATTTTATAAATGCTTTACTCACAGTATTTGCTGACAAAAGACACTACAATTTGGGCAGCAGGTAGTTTTTCTGCGAAGACCTCCTCATCTATTTTATGCTAAAAGATTTTATCCTCAGATACTATAATTAATGACTGGCCAACTAGGTTTTTTTTGCGTCAGTCTTGCTTAAAAACATAATTGCACAGACCTGAACGCACAAAAATAATATTATCAGTGATGCATATTCGGGCCCACCTCTCGTCTGCTGTCTCAACCATGTGCAAGTGCCAAAGGTTAAACACTCATCTTTAGAAAATCTGCATATCATTCTGTCACTGTTAGCGCACTAGCCTTGTAACATTGTTTATGTCTGACTCATTTCTTACTGAGAGCTCTCTAACATGTGCCAACATGTGACAAAGGAATGTGCATACACACATGCATGATCCCTCTGTGTTGCTTTGATTAGATGTCCATTCATTACCAAACAAATTAATAATCTCCACAATCCTGTGTCACTCCCGTGTTGCCTTTTCCCCTTTTTCCAAGTTATTTCTCCTTGCATTATGAATGCACGGTCCCTTTTTAATGATTTTTTTTTCTCTTTTTTCCTGTTTTTGTTTTGCTCTCTGTAGAATCCTTCCTCATTTTCTTGCAAATGTGGCTCTAATAAATCTATGTTACAGTAAATGCTTTGTAATTTAGGAGATGTTCCATAAAAGATTAAATCTATTGAAGTATTTTATTTAAAGAAAAAAAAAGGCGAACAAGAGTTAACTTCAAATATTTATCTGCTGCAGCTGTTGCAGCCAGATGTCGAGGAGATTTTAGCATTTTCAAAATGAATTATAATTGAAATGAAATCTTATTTTAAAAATAAAACTAGTAACTGAATACATCCTATGTGGCAGTTTTCTGTTCCATGAGTAATCTTGTTCTTGTGTCCCAGTCTAACGTGTCTCTCCCTCTCCTCCTGCCATTTTCTAATGGCAACTCTCTCCTGCCAGTGAGTAACTCCTCATCTGTGATTACCAGCTGTCTGTTTCTGCACTCTGGGGATTATTCATATCACTTAGGTCCATTGGAAAAAAAATCAAGTTTTTGTGTCATTTTTGTGGAAACTTGTTTTGAAAGAGATGGTGGACTTTGCATGCAGCATGTGAGGACGAATCAGGTAAACACATAGAGTTCATCCTGGATTCGTCGGTTCAGTATGAAATCAGTGTTTCCCTGTTGTTGAGATGAGCGGTTAATGGGCAGGAGCATGATGTTTTATGAATAATCCCTGTGTCTCTAATACATTATCCTAATGGTTTTAAGTCCCCTCATAATCATCAGATAGCGACTAAAGTATTTTAACAGCTGTACTAAACACGGTATTGTAGTTTTAGAGCTGACTGAACTACTCCACTCTCACCAGGAATAAATGGATTGTTTTATCCTCTGAACTTTTAAAACCATTCGAGGTTAAGATGCA
>JAQNCA010000014.1:10981895-10993624 GCA_029783725.1 Acanthurus tractus
AATAATAATAATAATAATAATAATAATAATAATAATAATAATAATAATAATAATAATAATAATAATAATAATAATCTTTTATAGATAGTCTGGATGATTTAAAGGGACAATAAAATAAATGGAGGAGTTCAGGATTTTTTTAAGCCCATTCAGCTCAGTTGATACCTATGTTTTATTGTAGCACACCATATCATATCAAGTCTGCCTCCAGATATGACCCTCTCACACTAATTTGTCCTTAAAGGAAGTGTAGGCTACCTGAGAGGCGCTAGGACCAAGCGGAAAACGACACACTTTACAACCAGGAGGAACGAGGGTTCACTCAGGCTACAATTTGAACGAAGTTCCTCTGAATGATACATTCATCTAAAGCGACAAACAACGTAGGAAAAAAAAATAAACATAGTGTGATTTTAAAACCAGGAATCGCACTTAAACGGGCCGTCAAGTTGTCGTGTCTGTCTTTTTCCTGTTTTTGGTCTTCCTGAAAACACCTGCGTGATTCAGGTAGTTCACCCATGAAGAGGGAAGTCCTTGAGCACTGAGCGCTGAAAAGGTAAGGCCACCTCCGGATCACCTGTCCTGAGAAAGTTTAAATAACTAGAAGAGTTTGAGCAGAGTTTGCAGATGGGTTGTGATTTGTCTCTGTGGGGTGTTTCCCGTCTTTCCTCGCATAGTTTAGTTCACGTGAAGCTCCTGTGAAGGGACAAGTCCTCCCTCTGAGGTCCCCTTCCTACTTCACTAACAATGTAGGCTGCACACCGGCTGAAGGACAGACACACTGACACACTTTAAATTACTTTACTGCGCCAATTATGTATATAGATTCAAGCTACCGATACAGTAGAGTGATACAAGTGTTCTGAATGTGATGAAGCAAAGAAACTTTTTCATTTTTAATGTTGGAACTCAACTCATGTTACACAGGACACACCCATGCACACTCTCCAGGCCTGATATGTGTGTGTGATGAACGTGTTTATGCACAGAAGAGAAACTGTCACTAGGAAGGACACAGGGAGTAAAGCATGCAGTGTCATTTTGTCTTTCAAACTGACAGAAAATATCAGTTTGACACCACACCACACCACACTGGCACCATGTTTTGGCTTGGATCAATATGGTAATACAGTGTGCATGTGGTCCCATATAAATAAAGCCAGTCTTTGTTGATATCTATGCAACAGGTGCCCAGATGACAGAGAAATTTTAGTAAACAGAGAAATCAATCACAGACTGTTCTGTAGTTTGTGTACTGAAACAGAGATGCTCTGATTAGCCTGCGTTCTCTTCTCATACTTGTTCCAGTAACCCATTAAGGGAAATTTACTGGTGCTGGTCTGATAGCAGCACTCCCTTTCACACACACATAAAATCTTTGTGGAAGATTTTTTTTTCATGTACAGTAAGTACAATTGAGGCTAACGATCATCGTGTAACTAAAAACTGGGTCAGTTGCCCACCGTGACCAAATGACTGTGACTGATAACATGTAAAGACACTTTGTAAGAAACTGTATGGATGTCAGAGCTGATATCTGATTCACTTAGTGAATCATTTAGAGTCCAATACCTTTTGACGCTCACAGAATGTGTGTCGTAAATGACTGAGGGCTGTTTGTGTGCGTGCCTGTGTCTTTGAAGGGTTAGGACTGATACAAATGCTACTTTTTGACATGCTTGAAATACTGTCTTGAAACATAAAAGGACATCAGTTCATCCGTCAGTGTTTTTCGTCTGCTGAGAACTAACCAACAGGTGGTGGCTGGACAGTGATGGATGCAAGAGATTCTCACTCCTTCACTTATTTGAACTGATGCAGAACATTTTACTTATTTCTTATGTAGGACTTAGTTGTGTTTTGTGAGAATACTGACATGACGCTGGACCTGATTGCATGCTTAAATTTGTGCTAAGCCCTCTGCAAAATATTTGAAGTTTAAACACTTTAGGCCAGAGGCACATAAAGACTCAATTGACAGGTAAATATTTTGTTTAAAACGCATATTTCTTGTATTGGTGGAACGCACAAAGTGTCAGTTCATTTATCATCTATGTCCTAAAATATCTGCCCCCCCCAAAAAAGAGAAAAAAGTGTAAATTCACATGTTAATCTGTGAAAAGTGACTGAAAACAGTCTGACAAGCATGCACAAGAGAATAAATGCAACTTTCCTCAGATGTTGATATAGACTGTGCGTCAAATGTCTGCTGGGGTTGGAATGTTGGATCTTAAAACAGATGTAAAGATAAATGAAATCAAGTGAAAGAAAAGTTGAATTCTTGGACACTGTGGGCACCAACGTCTTTAAGAATACAGCTTTTTGTCATAGGCCTATTACAATAATCTTTGTAATATATTCATAATGTTTCATTTTTATGAAACAGATTTGTTTATTATACAAATGAAATACCACAATGCAGTAACTGTGATATGATAAACACTTTGCTCAGCTTTAATGTGTTTTTCAGCCGTTTCAACTGCATTTTTTGTACGAAAAGTGTTGTATAGACAACCTCTATCATAACTTTAAGTTGCACAGTTGTTATGTGAACTAAAAGGGAATTTAAGATTAAAATCTAAACATAATGAAGTCATATTTTAACATTTTATTCTGGCTTTACAGATCTAGCAGATCTGACTTGCTGTGCTGCAGGTGATATGAGTGTGTGGACTAATGTGTTTATAAAGGCTATTAACATGGTGGACAGCAGCACTTGTAGTACCAGTGTAGCATTTTGTGAACATGGCAGCACAACTTAATCAGTGTTGATGACCAGATGTTGACCAGCTGCAGGGCTTTTACAGCCACAGTCTGCTGTATTTTTAATGGATACCTCCTGTACAATGTCAATATTTACATGTTTCCAAACACTTTGCAGCAGCTAGTCTTCATCTTTGCACAACTCGCTGTAATAGAGCACATTTTTGATGACATTCTTCTGCAGTGTTACAGCAGCAGTGGGACCCAAACTGTTGTGTTGAAACCTTGAAAGTCCTTTCACTGCTTCATTAAATTATATGTGCTTGTTAGACTATTCTCTCATTTTTATTTTTCACGGAGAAACACTTGATAGTTGACTATTCAGCCCTCTAAAAATTATTCAAATGGAACCATTTGAGATGCAAAAAAGGCTATTTGGTGAAAGCAATACAGGCATGTGCAGCCTGTATTAAAGAGTTACAGGCAAGGATAAAGCTTTTGTTTTAAGAGATGAATAAGTAAAAAGGTTATAGTCCACTTTTTTTATTGAATAATCTTTGTACAATAGATCGTACAATAAGGTGTACATACATTACCTACAAGGTTAAAAAAAATTTGGAAAAATGCTTAATGTCAACTGTTGTGTTCTGAAGTTAAAGAATGTTTTAGAATAATATAAACTCCTAAAAAAGTCTGTTTTATTAATGTAATCTGGTGTTTTATTCACGCAATCACTCATGTGAACTAAATCCTCTACAAGTGCTATATGAAGCAATGTAGCACCAGTTACTGTAAAGAGCTTTACTTAATACAGTGACTGTGTTTTAAAGGGTTGAGGTCTAGTTTCTGACATTTTATTTCTAGTTTGTAACAGTATATAAATATACTATAAATGCAATGATGGTAAACATAACATTGGTGCTTTCCTAAGTTGAATTTAGTCAGATGTGGATAAAGAGCAGAAGTCTAAATCGATCATATGGGACTCGTTCATTGTATACGTTTTATATTTTGACCAGTCAACTAAAACCAGGTCATTTGAACTGAGTTTGATCATCCTTTTTAGGCACACTTGAACAAACTCGTGAGATTTAAAGTGAAAAAATTTTACTGAATAACTGCTAAATTGTTACGAAAAGGACCATTTTAGTTATTGAAGGGATCCTGTCATAATATTTGTTTGTTGACCTGTAGCTTTAAAATCTGAAGCATTAAATAATCCTGATCAAAGTATAAAATCAAAGTTAATATCGGCTGGTCTCTGTAACTTACAGTCACACTGAAACATTGACAGTTACACACACATGTACAGTTTACAAATGATGACTCAGCGACCAGTGCTGAATCATTAGTCTTAACGTATGAAAAAAAAAAAAAACTGTCATAAGTAGCTGATGTTCAGGTTTTTGGTCTCTCTTCTTTATTTCTGCACTTCTTTGTCTGAGTTCCAATATGTTTTATTGCATTTTACTGCATATTTCAAACGAAAACTGACTAGTATATTTGCATATGTTAGATTCATGCCTCTTGATACCTTTTTCTTTACCATCACCACTTTTGCCACTCCATTCCTTTAAACACAAGTCATTCCTCTCAAGGTTACTGTCCCTGAGGTACATGGTTGTCATGTTCAGGCATGTGAGGACCTACTTGTTGTTTTCTCACAACCTGTTTTCCACTACACTCTGTGTTTTCTTGTTAATGTGCTATCTCACTCCCACCGTGCAAAGAATTACCAGAAATACATCTTTTTTTCCTCTTCTCTTTTTTCAAACAGTACACAAACCATAAAGCAAGTCTGATTAATTTATTCACACATGCAGTAATTTGCTGCAGCAGTTTAACGCTTCTTATCTTGGCAACGTGTCACCGCTCATGTGACCATCTGGAACGAATAAGAGAAAGCTTGCCTAACACTGCCCTAGAGATAAGAGCCAGAGTCTGAGATCAGTACAGTTTGAATGAAGGCGTTCAAAGACTCATTCAAACTTCTCATGCTGTGAACTGAACTCATCGCTGTGGTACAGACGCAGATAGGGAGGAGGTGGATCGCTGAAGCAGGCAGGCGTGTGGCAGGAAGGGTGGTGTCTGTTGAATAGATTGAAAAGCTCCTGAAGACAAATTTGTGTTTTTGGACTTGATATGTACACAGCTGGAGCGATAACACAATGTTTATATGGACTGTGAAGTGTTAGAGGTAGGTCCATAGTCCAGGTAACCAAGTGACCAGAGCAGAAATAATTTTCTCATTAATTGATTAGTCAGCCAACAGAAAATTAATCAGCAACTCTTTAGATAACTGATTTATGGTTTAAGTTATGTTTTTAAGCAAG
Source organism: Acanthurus tractus (assembly GCA_029783725.1). NCBI lineage: Eukaryota > Metazoa > Chordata > Actinopteri > Acanthuriformes > Acanthuridae > Acanthurus > Acanthurus tractus. The sequence goes on from JAQNCA010000014.1 coordinate 10,986,932, forward strand.
CACAGCAAAAATTTGCTTATTCCCATTCCTCCAGTTAAGCTTGTCTGCTTTTTAATTATGTTACAACCTAAATATCTTTGTGTTTTGGACTGAAATTTAACAAAACAGAGCATTTAAATAGATAATCTCCTCCTCTAGGAAGCCCTAGTTGGCTTTTTTGACATTTTAAAAACATTCAGTTGATTAATCAAATAATAATTGTGAATAACAATAAAAAACCAGTAGTTGCAGGTTTACAAATGACTATGAAAGTGTTTTTGTTTCTGCTTAAAGTTCCATAAAGCTCTGTTGAAGTATTGGTTAGCATTTTTTATTTATTACATAAGGAACTTAAAACTGGTTGTATGTCTGGATTTAATGCTGGTGCTTCCAGATGATCTACAGAAAACTAGAATATCAGGTTAGTCAATTCTCCTACGATATTTATGAACTGACTTATGCTCTTTTGATTTCAAAAATGGAAACTATTTTTATGACGGAGCGCTGAAGATGAACTGATGAGTCTCACAGTCTGAGGAAAGAAGCTGCTCTGTAGTCTGGTTGATACGGCAGCAGATACTTCAGAATTACCAGACGGCGACAGGCTTATAAAGAAATTGTAAAATTTTATGCAGGCCTTGTTTCAAAGATGTATTATCATTTATCATTATGAACGCATAACAGAAAGAGGAAATGTTGTTAACTTTAGCTTTAGCTTAGCAAAATTACTTCTACTGAGCAAATGAGTCTGTCGTTGGTGTATGAAGGTACGTTGCTGAAACACAGTGAACTTTGTGTCATTATTATCGTATTACAGTTACTAATGCTCAGCAAATGCCAACATTACCTTGTCACTATGTATCCTGCAACCAGTTGTGTTAAAAAAAAAATGTATCAGTCATATTTAAGAGTACTATTTCTTATATTTGCTATCAAACAAATGCACACACCAAACAGATCGAGATCTTTATCAAAGGGTGATAATGCATGTACCACTTTTGTCTACAGGGGTCACTAGAATCAACAACAAAGATAAAATTCTTCATAGCTGCTTTAAAACCCCAAAGATTATTGTAAATTTAAGTGCTCTTAGTCTCTGAATCACTAATCTGCTCCCCCACAGGGTTTACATCATCACTGTTTGTTATTAACCAGAGCTGCATTGCGTGGAGTTTTTCTTTACTTTAGTCGACCCTGTGCTTTCTGTTTTGACATTAACTTTACTCCACCTTTTACAAAGGGAAATAACTGATTCAAAGATACTTTTCTTTAACAGTTTTAAGCAGATATATCTAATAAAATCCTTGTGTCAACAAAAAGAAAAATCTGTAAATGGGATAAAAGACAAGCTCCCTCTTATCCATAAGAGTTAGTGTAGCAGAGTGTAAAGTGCAGCAGGTGTTTGTTAGATCATTATCATCACAGTATGGCAGCTCTCTGGTTAGGAGTTATGTCTCCTTATCTCTGGTCTCTGCTCACTGTGTTGCTGCTCCTCTCTGTTGCAGTTTGTCCAGCAGGGATGTGTTCCAGTCGGGGTTTATGTGGCGGCAACGACCGTCCCAACAGATCCCCCAGCTCAGGGGGCAGCAGCTCAGGCGCTCACTATGCCCTGTGCGCCCTGGGAGTGGGACTCATTGCCTTGGGTATTGTCATGATTGTGTGGACTGTGATACCGATGGATGGAGAGTCCAGTTCCCCTAATAAACCAGGCAACTCCACCCAAGTGCCTCTGGATGATGATAAGAAGGATGAGGAAAGCGAAGAGAATGCAAAGTCATCAACAGTGGCTATGGTGCTGGTTGGAGTTGGGGCAGCCTTGCTGCTTTTATCCATTTGCCTCGGTGTGAGGAGCAAGAGGAACGCGGCACGCAACAGAAGTAACCAGCCAGTGCAGACAGGAGGCCCCCTAATGGACTTTAGGCCAGGATTGCAGGAAGAACCGTGAGTAATGACCTCAGTCCCTGTTTTATCATTTTCCTCAGCCAATGTCAGTTTCCATCATTACTCCAATGTGAAATATTTTGAAACAAATGATACATAAGTTGCTTATTAGGTCTCAAAACCTTTTAGACTCGAATAAACTGGTAATCCACTTTATTTAATATTTGAAAACTCCTTACTGAGATGTTGACCCAGAAAAAAAAAAAATGTAATGAAAGCAACACAATGACTGCACGTTTCTTTTTCGTGCAAATAAAATGTATGCCATTAGAATAATTTGAAATGTGCTATAATCACATATAAGTCCCTCGCAAAAGGCTAAAAAATAAAACGATGAGCATAGTTCACACATTAGGTCTCTCACAAGTGTTTCCAGATTCTTAAACCTGTAATCCTGCGTCACGAAACAGCCTCATTTGATAAATGCAGATTGTTTTTATAATATTCATCTAAGCAGTCATGTTAACCTGTGACATGACAGCTAATATACTGAGATATCATGAAAGGCTTTGTGAGGAGTAAAATAGTTGAAGAAGTCATTATAATTGAGAAAATTATCATCAAACTTTTTAGTTCAGCTCAGCTCCAGGTTCATAGGTTACAGCTTGTTCTTTGTTCAGTCTCAACATTCTCATAGTATCATTTTTGGCCACAGCAATTTTAGCAAACAAATTTTAGAAAACACATCATCCACCACCTGCTCGGCATCAAACAGCAGACGGACACATCCAGACACGTGCTGGTGGACTCGGTGGAACAGTTGGCAGCTAAAGAGCCAAACTTTCCCTCAGAATTTGGTTAGAACCAAAAACAGAGATTTATTATTGAACCTTAATTTGTCATCTGGCCACAAACACAAATGAATGATGTTGCTCTACTGAACATGTGGCTTTGCATGTGTTGCTAACACTCTTTATATCTGTATTATATTTATTATTCATATTACAAGAATTAAGAAAATGTCATCGCTCTAAGTTTGTGCCCTTTTTACTAGAGTGGGCAGCAAAAAAAGTATAAAAATCATTGTCGCAGGTTTAAAGTTAGTTCATTTTTTGGATGTGTCTCGTGTTGTTCCTTGTTTTTTTATACTTAAGTTTCCCTTTTGCATTCTCTTTGCAGAGCTGCAGATCCAACCACTTTCAACGTGCCGAGCTATGAGGAGGTTGTTGGCAGTGGCGACTACCCCGTCCGCCATAGCAACCTTCGCAATAGCACCTCCCAGCTGCCGTCCTACGAGGACATCATAGCTGCGGTGGAAAACGAGGGAGCAGAGCCCACAGGTAACCCCACTGAGGACACACCACTGAATAATCCTACACCAGCTGCAGCTCAATCTGCCGCTGAGCCCCAGGTGGACCATCCAGGCCTGACATCCAACCCAAGCCTGCCTGCCCGCAGCAGCAGTCGGGCCAGCCGACTACTGAGGCCCCTCCGGGTGAGGAGGATCAAGTCAGACAAACTGCACTTGAAGGACTTCCGCCTCCAAATCCGCAGCCCAACACAGAATCCAGTGACCATTGAACCCATCACACCACCGCCGCAGTACGACAATAAGATGCCTGAATTAGGGTAGTGTCTCGCACTTCCCGCCTGTTTCCAATGAATAAAAATATCTTTGAGTTAAATGAACGAACTATAACACTTTTGAGAACCCACTTTCAAACTTGGTATTAAGTAGGTTAAGTGTGGCTTCGAGCAGCGTGACGGAGGCCGTGCAGACACACTCCTGACATGAGAAGATTTCTTGTTCTTTATCACTGAGGCTTGTGATCTGCATATTTATTACATTACAATGCATAATTAAGTCATTATGAAAGGATTAGCTGTCAGAGTTCAGATTTTGTTTCACACATCATAACTTATATTAAACATATGACAGCCTTTCAGTTTTATGTCATAGCCAGTTGTTTGCTGTAACGGCTAATCTCTTTATATGTTTTCATCTTTCCACAAATTATTGTTGTGGCTGTAAGTAGATTCTGATTAATTGTTTAAAATGTGGAAAGATTAAAACCATGTGTTCTGTTTCAAAGGTGGAAAAGGGAAATTAATTACATGGGACATTTTAAAGTGGTGTGAGGTATCATGAGAGATTATTTTTTTGTGATTTGTGACTCTTAAGAAAATGCACTGAGGCCAAAAAATGTGTGTAGTAATAGCTGTTTGTTTGTGAATGCTTTTTGTAGTTGTTTTTAAACCCGTTGTCTTAAACTGGTATGTCAACCATCAAATACAGGAAACACTCGGAAAAATTAACAACTATGACAGTTAATCTTTAAGTTAACTTCTGGATTTGCTGATATGGGATGTGATATTAAGAATAAAATGTGCATTTTTTCATACAACATTTTAAAGATATTAAGAAGTTTAAACATGCTGCAACATTTGTAAAGAAAAAAGTGAATAAATGTTTTTCTATGTCAGTTCGGATCATGTCAAGATTTTATATTTTTGTTGCAAAATGTCACTGTTAATGAGTTCAGTGTTTACTTCTCAAGCATCCTTTCAGATGTCAAGATGATCTACTGTAAACAAAGTAAACCAAAACCTATTATGTCACCTGTGCAACCCGGCCGGTGCCATTTAAATACAATTCATCACTTCTTTTTCTTAATGATTTGTTTTGATTGCATGCTGTAAGTTTGATAGAGTTATATTTATTCTGAAAAAAGATAATAATTGTCTTTGTACTCTCAGTTAATAAAATCTCTCTGTAAACATTTGCATAATTTTTTTTCACCATTAAAAAACGTTTTTTCAAACAACTTCCATGTGTGTCAAAGTTCATTATTTAATATTTAGCACCCTCTAGTGGCTAAAAAAAGTAAAAGTCCAAAGAAGGATAATTCAGATCTTTACTGTATTTTAGAGTGACATTCCACCCTTAGATGCATAGTTTAATTTTATGCCAAACTCACAGTTTATTCTAAATTCATTTAAATTTAAAATTAAGCAGTAAAAGGTATTTTATAGTCACTATAATGACAAAACAGCTCCAGGTATTTGAGACAAACATACTTTTCTGTCTCTTATCACTGGCATCTTGCAATTTAGCAAGTTTTTACTTTGCTGTTGCTATAATTAACCATGAAATATATTTCAGTATTGTGAGAATATTGTTGTTATTATCAGGATGAAATCCCCTGTTTACAGATGAAGATGAGAAGCTCAATACAATACCCATGAGCGTGTCTGAATATGTTTATTATGAAGGAATATATACTGATACCTAAAGCGTACATTTCAGTTAAATGTGACTGTGACCATGTAGAAAGGTTTTACTATAGGAAAAACTGCCACAAGTGCTTTGGTAGATCTAGTGTTTTTGCATGGGGGATCAAATTACTATTATTATCTACCCAGGTTTCAGTCCGGATGCTGCCATTATGCTGATCCAACATTGCTATTAAGTATCAATAGGAAAACATTTCTCCAGCTGAAGTAATTGGCTTGACTGTTTCTCGTGTCAGAAAAAAAAAAGAAAAAAGATCTCCTCTTACAGATCCAGTGGCTGCAACAACATCTGGTTGTCAAATCTCCTGAAAAGGTGATGAATTAGAGATAATCACACATGTCAGGTTTGAAAATTATGACAGCTGAGGTGCACTGCACAGAAAACTGTGAAGGCCACCAGATAGACAACTCTGTGCCTTCTTCAAAATTTCCATTGGAAATGCATGAAATCAATTATGTCACATGCAGTTGCTGAAATAGTAAAACTTTATCTTCTTGAACAGTAAAATAAAAGCGAGAGACTTGAACAATTTAATGTCAGAAATGAGAATTCAAAGGAAATGTTGAAATTTTGCATTGAAGGGTCCATGTTAATAAATGAAATCTATTGATTTTGTGTATTTTTACATTCATATAAACTACTGCTACTACTACTTAGTTACTTAAAAACAACAAAACTTTATTTACCTGAAAGTTTAACACCTGGATGTGGATATGCTGGGGGAAGTATTGAGATCAGTTAGTTACATTAAAGTAGTTCACAATAAAAGTAAATTGAAAATGTTACTTTGGAACAAAAAGGTACCTATTATCTGCAAAATGTACTCGAAATGTCAAAAGTAAAAGAAAACGTTTCACAAACGGATGAACTGCTTTAAATGTTAAGTGTTAATTTGTAAAGTAAACTGTAATTAAAGCTGTAAAATAAACATTGTGGGGGGAAAAGTACAATCATTTTGTCTGAGCCGCGGTGGACTTAACGTGTTACGTTGCATAAAATAAATATGCTCAAGAAAAGTAAACTGCAAGTCCGCAAATATGTACTCAAGTATAGTACTTGCATATTAATGTACTTAGTTACCTCCTACCACGCATGTCTCTACCGTTTCCGATTGACCCTGAAAGGCGACTATACACATTTGTACTTCGGATCATTTAATTTTTAAAATGTCACGTTCAAAAGAGTTTGTAAAGAAAACAAACATGCCGATCGGCGAGGTTAAAACTATAAAGCACGAAAGTTTATTTTTATAATTCCTACATCAACTATATTTTCCTAAGCTCCACCCTCCCCTCGGTTCAGAAGGATTTTTTTTTCTTTTTTTTTTTTCTTTTTTTAATGTGCAGCTGCCATGTAGCAGAGGGAGGAACAGCTGGCTGAGGGAAGAGCCAGCCCGGGGAGTCAGTCACATTCCTGGCTGGGATTCAATGACTGAACCAGACACAAACAAACAGAGAGGGCGAGAGAGAGAGAGAGAGAGAGAGAGAGAGAGAGAGGGAGAGAGGGAGAGAGAGAGAGAGAGAGAGAGAGAGAGAGAG
>JAQNCA010000014.1:10993724-11034604 GCA_029783725.1 Acanthurus tractus
AGTGCGAGAGAGAGAGAGAGAGAGAGAGAGAGAGGGAGAGAGCGAGAGAGAGAGAGAGAGAGAGAGAGAGAGAGAGAGAGACTCGCACATTGAGTGAGTGGGGAGACAGACTGAGAGTACGCCAGACTGAGCAGACGAGGCATATTTCGAGCGCACGTTAGTAGTGCGTAAAACCGCAGGAGCGCAAAGAAACACAGTACCCGGTGATTGTGCGTTGGATAATACGAGTTGTGAGTCCAGGAGTTGTCGACTTTAATTGTGTGTGCTTACAGGAACAGCCCCTGTGAATTCACCAGCCTTCAGTTTTCTGAATGGACGCGCTGGGAAGCTTCCCCGGTGACATGGAAATGCGCGTTATTGAGCGTGTAGCCGGATGCTGAGGACGCTCGATTCGTCAAGTCAATTTCAGCTTTCATTTTGAGTTTTGAAATCCCTTTTCCTATCCGGCGACAACATGGAGGGCACGAGCTTTCAGCCCCATCCCGGACTTCAGCAAACTCTGAAGCAGTTTCATCTGAGTTCCATGCGCTCTCTCGGCGGACCGGCGGCGTTCTCCGCTCGGTGGCACCAGGACTCCCTGTTCGGTAAAGATGGAAAATCCGCGGAGATTATGCTCACCATGCCGGCTCAGACGCCTCCGGTAATGTCCGGTCCACTTTTCATCCCGTCCGACCGCTCCACCGAGAGGTGCGAGACGGTCCTGGAGCGGGAGCCCATCTCCTGCTTCGTTGTCGGCGGCGAGAAGCGCCTGTGCCTGCCGCAGATCCTCAACAGCGTCCTGAGAGATTTCTCCCTCCAGCAGATCAACTCAGTGTGCGACGACCTGCACATCTACTGCTCCAGGTGCACGGCAGACCAGCTGGAGATCCTCAAAGTGGTGGGTATCCTGCCCTTTTCGGCTCCGTCCTGTGGGCTGATCACGCAGACGGATGCTGAGCGCCTCTGCAACGCTCTCATCTACGGCGGTACTTACCCTCCTCACTGCAACAAGGAGTTGGGTTCCCTGGAGTTGGAGCGAACCGAGAAGAGCTTCAAAGTCTACCATGAATGTTTCGGTCGGTGTAAAGGCTTGTTTGTCCCGGAACTGTACGCCGGCCCGAGTGCCGCCTGCATCCAGTGCATGGACTGCAGACTCATGTTCCCACCTCACAAGTTTGTGGTTCACAGTCACAAGAGACTCGAGAACCGGACAGTCCACTGGGGGTTCGACTCCGCCAACTGGCGGGCTTATGTGCTCCTAGACCCGGACTACACCGGCAAGGAGGAGAAGAGTCACCTGGAGCAGCTGCTTAAAGAGTTAAAAGGAAAATATGATCTGACGGGCAAGCGGTCCAATATGCCGTGCAGAGTAAGTCTGTGCTCTTTCACCTTGTTTTTAACCCTCTCATATTGTCTTTGAGCTCTGTTTTTGTTTGTATCTGCGTATCATTTAACAGCCTCGGGCCTACTACAGCAGCTGCTTTAATTAACATTAATTTTAAGGAGGCTTCTCTCTCATTAGGCCTGCTACTCTTCCTTGATTGATTGAATGGTTGATTGGTTGATTGATTGTATATTTTCCAAGTGCTGCCAGTCTTATTAGGAAACTCTCAGAAGAGTAATAATGCAAACTACGTGTCACATCGCATTTTTCCGTGTCTGTCATCTCTCCTCCTGTACTGTGAAACACCTCATACAAAGCTTTACTCACCTCATACACGTCTGAGAGAGCTGACAGTAAAGCCTTCAACCATCAGCTGACACCCCTGAGCATCCCCCCCAGCCTCTAAAACTCCCAGGTCAACCCCCCCCAGGGTTACTCAAGGGCATCTGCATTATGATAAATGGAGTCCCGATGATATATTTTATTAGTGCAAGAGGAGAGAGGGGGGCAGGGGAGCCTATTATGGGTGCCACGAGGTGGGGAAGGGGATAAGAGTTTAATGAGGTTTGGGATATGGAAATGTGTGTGTGTGTGTGTGTGTGTGTGTGAGACAGAGAGAGAGAGAGAGAAAGGGGTCGTGGCTGGTTGGATAGGATGGGTTAAGAGATATGCGTGTGTTTGTGGGTGTGTGTGTGTGTGTGTGTGTGGCTGTCCAGGCTCCTTGCGTGGGTCAGAGATGTTTAGTATGGACAAAGGGCCAGGAGACGAGGTGGCTGTTCCTTCGTCACAGAGCAGCTGTTGTGTGGGACTCTGCTAATGAGTGGACATCTCTGTATGCATCACCATGGTGCTGCTCCAGTCTGAGCAGGAGGCAGGAGATGTCTCACAGGGAAACCTCAGTACTTTCTTTGAAAAAATTCTCAAGGAAACAAATGTTGGTTTATAAAAAAAACATGGCCGAAATAACGATAGGAGGAAGATAACCGAGAGAGAGAAAAAAATTAGATCATGTTCATTACATCCTCTGTGTTTTGGTTCTCAAATTAGAAATATACCCGCTTAGGTCTTTGAATGTAGCACGCAGGCATCCTTGGCTGATTTATGCCATGTTTTCCCACAAATTGGACACAGACGCCTGACACAGTCTTTGTACAGTCAAGAATTATCTGTCTGTATAAAAAAAAGTCCTGCACCTGTGGCTAATCTCTTCCTAACTGCAGTCAGCAGGTCCTGATGTATCACCTGTGAGTTATAAATTCTCTCAAAATGGTGAGTCCTGCACTGACAGTCTTTCAGTGTGTGTGTGTGTGTGTGTGTGTGTGATATACTCAGGGGCTGAGCATCATGGAGGCAGTGTGGCAGAGGGGGCAGTGCATGTTTGCTGTGGTTCACTGTCAGTCGTGTCCCAGTTAGCAGACAGGCCTGGTCCTCAGGGAGCTGCACACCAGCGCTCTCCCATACATCAGCCTGACAGGCCAAGCTGCTGAAAGGCCGGACGGGGGCTCGCAGACCACGCTTGGCTCGGCTTACCCATGAAACAAAAACTCAATGTTATCAGTCTGCCTCAGCCTCCCTCTGATGTCAGAGTGTTTTATTAATAAGAGAGAGCCTAGAGGGTTACCTCCTCTGCCTGTATCATCTGTCTAGACTCCCACCTCATCTACTGTACGTGGTGGTTTGTGCAGACACAGCACTGCCGGAAGACACTGCTGAGAAGATAATTGCTGATGTAGCATGTGTGTTTTTTTTTTTTCGTGGAATAGTTTTGAAAGCAGTTTGCACGAAAGATGTAAGCGTGATTTCGAGTTATTCCAAGTTCTTTTTTTTTTTTTTTTTCCCTGATAGCCTGTGTTATGCAGAAAGTGAAACATGACCATTTGCAGCTTCCTCACAAAAGCAGAAGCCGGATCAGAGGAGGGGGAATTGTACCAGCGAGCCATTGTGTCTGTTTTGCATCAAATCCAGCATTTGGTCATTTAGCCCTTTGCCTAATGTGCAGATGAGGGCAGATTGCAGAGAGGAGGCTGCAGACTCTCTCATTCAGAAGATGCAGAGTGTGTGAGCCAGGCCTTGACATGTGTTGTCAAAGGGCCGTAACCCCTGACCTTTCCCCAAAGACACTGACCCAGCCTTCCCCCACTCTTTTCACACCATCCAATCACATGGCCTTGTGTCCAGTCCACTGGCCAGATGGCTGTCTGATAAAGGACGGAGGGATATACAGTGGACAGCCAACAGACATTATTCTCCACCACATCTTCCTATAAACTATTAGCATTTTCTGATGCTCGCAGCTCTCTTTGGTTCAGATCCTGGGTGATTACTTCGCTGACACATACCCGAAATATGCAAATGTTCAAGAAACTTACTTGAATTTTGACTTAATTCCTCGTGTTGAACCTTGCGTGTAATAATTCAAATGTTAACTTTTCCGATTAGCATGAAAATCTTTAAGAAAGAGGATTGGAATTGCAACAACTTTTTTTTTCCCTTGAAAGTCAAATTCTTCTGAGCATTAACCGTTAAAAAAAAAAAAAAAAAAAAAATCCCCTAAGAAGTGAAGGCAATGCGATCAATCATCTGACTGAGTGGAGAGTAAACGGGGGTCTGGAGAACCGTGTGGACCCTCTTTAATGGAATGGATATTAAAGTCATTCAACTGAGGCCAATGTATGCCATTTCTCATTCCATTGTTCTCCTCACTCGATGAAATTAGCCTCAAACCTGGAGCAAACCAATCAAGTGTGTGTCAAAGGGTTAAGGCTTGTGTGTTTTAAGTTATTAGCTGTTATTAAAGGTGTATGAATGAATGAATGGAAGAAATTCCTCTTCCTCTACCATATACCTGTGTTTGTCTGCATCTGTATGTGGGTGTTTGAATGCATGTGCGTGTGTGTGTGTGTGTGTTTGCATGTAAACAGGCGTGTGTAATGACTGGATCAGCTGTGTGAAGCCAGATTAATATGAGCTCTCTGCCGGCTCATTTCCATTCCCATCTGTCTGCTGACCTCTGGGAAGCCCTGAAAGCTGACATGGTGCATCTCTTTGGTCCTTGATGGGCCATGTCTGCCGAGCGTTGACCCAGTCAAGCTAAGACCCACCCAACCCACCCACATCACCCGGATGCGCACTGAGTCAGGCGCATTTGGTTTAGATTAAGCATACTTTTTTTTTTAAATCTCAATCCTGGTGCAGCAGATTTGTGTTTTGGTTGTTTATGTTTGAAATTCGCCTTCTGTGGGAAACATCAGTCTTTTGAGAGCAGTGGCCTGGCTCCCAAACACTCCCCCCCCCCCAGTGCCCAAATCCCCATCTGACCAGCCTGACCACCCCCCTTAAAAAAAAACAAAAAACCCCAGCACCACATCTCTGCGGTGACTGCTGGCCAGAGCGTTCTGGCCAAAGCAGAGACGGCGCGTCAAGGCAAAGGAGCTCCCAGGGGTTGTGGCCTTCATTCTGGCAGGGGTGACCCCATGTTAATAGGGTGTCAGCTGGGGGTTCTGTCATGGGTGATGTGTGCTAAAGACCTGCCGCCTCCTTTGTCAGAGGGTCGGGCTTTCAGAGGCTGTGAAGTGCAGCCATTTCTCTTTGTTAGTGCCTTGTTTCTTTAGGTGCTGTGTGGATAGGTCTGTAACCTTCAGCCACTTCCAGGGTGGGAAATCCACACTCAAGAGTTTGCCTCGTCACTGTTTTACTGGTTATGTGCTCGAAGACAGATTGGAGCCTGTAATGCTGTCTGCATGTCTGATAGAGATAAGGTTTAGTATTTTGTTAATCAAATTTTTAGCAAGATAATTTTTTCATGATCTTATCATGAATTTCTCCCACAAATCTCTCTGTTTAAATAAGAAATTCCTAGCAAGTTTTAATCAAAATATCACAAAAGTACTTCTTAGTTTTTTAAGTCTCATTGATATGATATGAAATCCTTGTTAATAATGTGAAATAATTTAACCATATTAACTTTTTTTTCCCCACATGATCATTGTTGACTAAATCAAAACAGAATCACAGTGTCTTTCAACAAATTCCTACATAAAAATAGTAAGGGTGGACTATGTATTGAGATCCTTAACTTGAGTAAAAAATAGAAAACTACAGCTAAAAAACACTCAATTTCCACTGAAAGTTATACATTCAACTTAGTACAAGTCTCACTGTTAAATGTACTCAGTTTCATATCACCGCTGCATGTTTGGAGGGACTGTTGTTTCAGCACAACATGAACTACCTCATGTATTAGAAAAATAATTAATGACAAGCACATAGTTCAATCAGATAGAGACATTATTGGTCCTTTAACTCAACTGCGCCAAAATGTTCAAAAGATACAGATGATACTTAGAACAGAATTTAATTGATTATAAAGTAAAAAAGCAAGATCAGAATAAAAAAACCCTCCAAAATACAGATATATTCCCACACAAATACACAGATGAGTGCTTATATATGTATATCACATACGTAAGTGATTTAAATGAGATTAAGAGGCACTTTAAATATATACTAAGTAACATTTCCATATTAAAATGTCTAAAAATGACTATAGCTTTATCATATATTTTCAGAGTTTTGTACTGAAACTTATCCTTTTTGTTTCCAGTAATGTTCAAACTCGGAGAAATTTTTTCGCTCTATCAACTAAACAGAGGCTTTCTCTTGTCACGAATATGCAGTGTAACATCAGAGAGTGAAGAAAGAAGTAAGCAAATGTGACTTAATGTGAAATGAATATAACTTTAATTCGTCACCTCATCAGTGAATGTTAGTCAGGTAGATTTTCATCCGCAGTGGTGGCTGTTTAGCAATGAAATAAAGCAAATCCCATGATCCTGCTACACTTTATGACATCATTTTGATGCATTATTTGACTGAGACATCCAGAAGCAGAAACTATGCATTGTGCATTTAAGAGGAAGCAAATTTTGCAAGAAAAGACTTTATGACTTTCATGAATGTCTCCGTTTCAACCGGAAACGTCTCTGGAACTTCGGACAAGATCTCATCTCATGTTTTGTAAATATCAGTATTATGCTAATATACCTTCTCGCCCTGCTCTATTTCTGATCATCTCATGTGGACCATGTTTTTACCCCATTCCTCGCTGAACCTCGATGACACCGCACACTCATAGTGTGTGAAACACTTCTTGTATAACTCGCGGGGTGAAGGAGGAGGATGATTAGTGCTGATCAGTGATGATGAGACGAGGGAGGAGATGAGCACTGGTTGTGACTGCAGTCAACAAGCCAGTCAGTCAGTCAGTCGGTCCGTTTGTGGCAGAACAGATGCCCGTATTGGGTTAGTGTTATTCCACAATCATCATCAATTCCTCCTCGATCACCTCCTGATTTCCAGCCCTGTGATTAAGAGTCAGGCCCATCTGGTGCAGAGACAGGAAATCCTGGAGTCTGCATCTGCTGCTGGCTGAGCTACTAAGCTGCTGCAGCAAGGGTGGTGGGGGTGGTGGTTTAAACTCTGATAATCCTACATAACCCCTGGAATGCGGAGACCACAGCGCACATCAAAACCGTCATCTTCTCTGGACAGCGTCTTCCAGAGCGCACAGATAAACTCAAAACAGACTGAACCTCAGCCGTGGACTCTCTCCTCCTCTCTGGCCCACTCGAAGCATCGTCACAATTTATAACTAGTCCCTGTGGAATTTTGTAATTAGAGCATGAATTAGACATACTGCAGAGAGTATGTTACATGGGGGAAACCAACAGTGCACACATGTACGAGCCAGTTCGAGTGATTTTTCTGTTGAGACTTCAGAGGCCAGAGACACAAGCAGGACTGTAATATTTATCCTCTTCAAAAATAAATTCCCCGTCTCTCCTTAATGACCTGCAGCTCTAAGCTACATAACTGTTAGACCACATTGGAGATGTGCTAATGGAGCTCCAGCCAGAGCAGAAGTAGGCCCTGCTGGTGCCATATGACAAATCGGCATGCTGCTCTCGCCTACAATCCGCCCACCGACCACCTCCAAAGCTATCATAAGGATTAGCTCACGCAGCTAAACCAAACAGACTGCTCAGTGTTCAGACAGCATTTGGTCCAAATCTTGTCCGTGCCTCCTGTTTCGATGGCTAGCAGATCACAATCGGGGCCGCAATCGGTTCACTTGCAACTGGTGCGGTGCCAAGTTGCTGCACGGTGCAGAGTGTGGCTGCGGGAAAAAAAAAAAAAAAAAAAAAAAAAAAAGGAGAATTAATGTTTTTGGGATTTAAACGAATGCCGTGCGGTTTGGGTTATGCATAGTTTTTATTTTCACTGGGTGGGTGTGAAGTTGCTGCACGGTGCAGATTGTGGTTGTGGGGAAAAAAAAAAAAAAAAAAAAAAAGGAGAATGAATGTTTTAGGGATTTACACGACTGCCTTGCTCTTTGGGATATGCATAATTAATATTTTGGATTAGGAGGGTTTAGATTAACTTTGAATTCTCTGCTGAGTTCAGTAGACGGCGAAGCAGAGGAGACACAGAGAACGTACTTTTTGTCTCCGTCTGCTGAATAAAAGCTCAGTTCTGTGAAAATAGTTTGCATTAAAGACTTTTTTTGTTGCGCGAGTGCGTGTGTGTGCGTGCGCGCGTGTGTGTGTGTTTGTGAGTGTGGGAAGGCGTGCACCTCAACATTTAGAGGCCCCTGTCAGACTCCACACACTCTCAGAGAGGACTCGTCCTCCGCTGGAGTCTGCTCCGTAGGCTTGTGATTGGAGGGCGGCTGTGGTTGCTAAGCAGAGCTGCTCTTCCTGTGCTAAATAAGAACTTCGTGCTCTCTGGCTGGTGGGCTCAAAGAAGCGCGCCAGAACACACGCAGACACACACATATATGAACACACACACACAGACCTCACAGTGCATGGACCTCTTACAGTACAGAGACCTCACCCTCCTCCGTTCACTGCCCATCCTCTCACTGTGACCTCCACGCTGTGACTCGTCGAGTCTCTCTCCTCCTCCTCCTCCTCCTCCTCCTCCTCCTCTTCCTGCTGCTACTTCTTTCCTCTCCCCAACTCCTCCTCCTCCTCCATTCTTCATAACACGCACTTGTCCCACAGGTCAGCACTGTAAGAAGCTCCCCTCTCCATCACCGAGACCTCCTTGTCTGACACCTCCTCTGCCCCGCCACCATCACTCATCTCCTCCATTTGACACCTCCTCGACCCTGTAGGACACGCATGCACACACACATATACACGTACACGTACACACACAGACACAGGCTCTCCTCCACTGAGATCTCCTACTGCACTCCCCCTCACACTGCATTATACTTAGATCTCCACCTCCACTGTAGTGAGCACATGCTGTATCAGTCTGTATTCAGACTGGCCTACATACGCCGCACATGTATCACTGTGCTGTTCCAGGGGTGTGAGGGCTGCTTGTCTCGTTTTGAAGAGATGAAAACTCGCCATCAATCCACGTTTTTTCATCATTATAGATAGATAGATAGATAGATAGATAGATAGATAGATAGATAGATAGATAGATAGATAGATAGATAGATAGATAGCAGAGAGGTGGAGTTAAATTTGTCAGGATGACCTCATAGCCATCTCCTTCTCCACACTCTTTTTTAAGAGCTTGATAAATGAACAAACGAGTGGGTTCAACATTTTCGTCCTTGTTTCAAGTTGTACCGTTGCAGATGTCTATCATCTCATGTATCTGCAGCGCCGCCAGGACATTGCATCCCAAAATCTGATCTAAGAGCGCTGTGTCTTCTATCTGACACGTTTGCACGTACTGTCGAGCTCTGCGGCGACCATCCAAACCTGGTCTGTTTCTCTTAGCTTGGTTTTTTTTTTGCAGGGGTCAGAGCTTTGGGTTGTATGGCAGAACTATCATTCATTGTTGGTGAAAAGCTGCAGACCCCTGTGTGCTCTTCAGACCAGCTCGACATGCTTTCTTGCAGAGACGGAGCAATGCAGCATTGTCAGCAGGCACCCGTATCAAATGAATTCAGCACAGCTGTCCTCTTTTGCAGCAAGGGGGGAAAGTTATTTATTCAGTATTACAGTCACCCCAGGATCCGTCATGGTCGGCCTTTGCCACAGCATCATCTGTCCAGGTGGACCTCTCTCCCTGTTTGAACTTGTTAGTCTTATTTGTTACTTTTACTACCTGAAATGCAGAATATTTCGTATCTCTGCAAATGCATCCTGCTTTTGTTTCTCTGAACGTTTGCCGTCTGCCCCTCCGCGCTCTCACTGTCTGCTCTTTCTCTCTCTGCATCAATGTGACAGGATCTACATTTATAAAGACAGGCGTACAGACGGGCCACAGTTGCTCACATGCTGAGGACACCTCTCCCCTCGCCCCCCCCCACCCGCTCCCCTTGCAGGTGTCTAATAGTTCGGGGTTGCCCTGCACTGTGCTCTCTGTGCCGGCTGCCCAGCAGGGCCTGCCTGCCTCCCTTGTCCTAGTGGCGTTGAAAAGCGTCTGGCTTTATTTCCAGCCCGTCAACGAGCACAGACACAGATGGCCATGGCCTGAAATAGAGCAGGCCCACACTTTATCCTATAATGAGAGGACTATTATCAGCCTTGTGTCTTTAGCAGTGTATGACCGGTGTCAAGAGAAGAGTTAGTACACACATCATCTTAAAAAACTTCAAGCTGCTTTTCAGATTATCAACAAAAAGTAAGTAATCACCTCTCCTTTTGGCGCCAACAGCTTTAATCTGCTGCACAGGAGTGTGTGTGTTTTAGTGCAAGGTCACATGACCTTTTATGATCTGAAACGTCCTCTTACTCAAGAGCTTAAAAATATGAGGATCACATGACAGTTTCGAGCTGGAAAACACGGCTATAACACAGAAGAAAACACATTTTGGAGGTCAGCTAAATGTGTTGAATCAAATGCAAAGATGATGACAGTCTGTTCGGGCATCTGTCTCATATGGAATGTATGAATTATTCCAGAGGTAATAGCAGGGCATTGTTGGTGCACTCATCTTCACAAAGACGCCCATCTCTGCATGTCCATATTTAATTCACCCCTTTCAGCTGCCGAACTGTACAGCCCGCTGATATAATGAGTCCCTCCAAAGAGATTAGTCGCCCTATCATCAACGCAGCTCCCTAATTTCTCTGCCTTTGTTGTGGCGCAGGCTGCACTAAATGGGATAAAGGGGCTCGGCCGGACACAGTGGGAGGAAGTGGCTTTTGTGTTGCTAGCAGGTGCAGTGGAATGACAGTTTTGGGATGTGTGCGTGTATGCATACATGCATGGTCTCACATGTGTGTGTGTGCGTGTGCAGTTTATGTGTCTGGCCTGGCCAGGAGGGTACGTCCTCCCCGAGCACCGCTGAGAAACACCAGGAACCTCTGGAGCTCGACTTGAACCCTCAATCACAAGGTTCCTCGGGGGTTTGCAGTAAATTCTTCAAGCGAATGGTTTTTTCTCCCTTTCCTCCTCCTCCTCCTCCTCCTTTTTCTCTCTCTCTCTCCCTTTTTCTGCTCACATCTGGTGAACAGCGCTAGCACCCCTGTCATCTTTTACTGCGTTGAGGTCATTTCCACCCTATCAGTAAAGTGGAAACACATGATGTGCAGGGTTCGGCCTTAATGGGGTGGGGCTGGCATGGACCAGCACTGACACAGCTTTACAGCCAAAAGCTGCCAAAACAGCCTCTCTGTGGAATGCCTCCGACTTCAAAATTAAAGACATTTGGGGTAAATAATGTTGGAATACATATATTTACCCATGAGATATGTAACTACTATAATTAGTTAGTTTTTTAAAAACATGTAGGATGTTTACATGTTTTTCTGTAATGCATGGTTTGAGATGTTTTTTTCATAAAATGGAGCAGCAGAACAGAGTTGTAAGTCATGTAAGTCATGACATTTTGAAACTGCAAAGAAAAAAAAAGGAAAAAAACAACGACGAAGCAACGAAGCATTGTTTGGGCTTACAGGAGAATATTATGTGCATAATGAATACGAACTCCAGAAAGACGTGTTTCTGCCTTTAGAGTTTTTTTTCGACCTCTGTTCCAAGTTTTATTTTTTGCCATAAAATTCCTCCCTTCACATGCTTTCTCCATCGTAATCACATTATTGATTCCAACTGGTGAGCTGGAGAGCTTGGTATAGACTTTGGCAGACGCTCCGGATGAAGGGTGTGTCCTCAAGTTTAATTGGGATTCTCCTTTAGCAATAATGTGGATTTCCTCGAGTCTGTGCCCTGCTGCGCCGCTCTTCTTCAAATACTTCGCACCACAGCTCGCAGTGTTTGTCATTCTCAGGATTCGGAGCTTGTGTCATTTGTGAAGACTCAACTCCGCCATCTGACACATTTTAGATGATAATTTGACAGCGCATTATTAGCATCCGCTTCGTATTAATTAATCGCCTTATCACGTTGACTGCTTTTTATGGCAACTTTTTTTTTTTTTTTCATTTCAGCCATTTTTCAAGCCATCCAGCCTTTTCCTTGTGAGGAAGCCACTGTTGAATTTAACAATTAAAAACATTTTGCCACCCTTGAATAAGGTATTGCCAAAGAATTCCAATGGAATAAACAGTTTCAATGGAGTTTTACCGTCTCACTACAGGGATCTCATGTCTCCGAGCAAATTCCAGTCACACTGTGGTTTCCATTTTGTGGTAAACGGAGCTGCAGTGTAAAAAGGGGTGGGCTGCAGTCTGTCAGTTACTGTCTGTGGGCAGACTACAGGCGGAGTGGCTGCTAGCAAGCAGCTGCATGGATTTTTATTCCTGCTGTCCAACAGGACTCCATCACAGACTGCAGCAGCACTCGTTATTGAGGGCACACACTCCTGTGCTGCATGCCTCTGTCCTCATTACCTCTGCAGCAGCTTAGCTCGCTGCCTTTGTTCTCTCTCTTGGCTTGAAACAGGAGAATATTGAGAGAAGTGCTGAGGCTGCAGTTAGCTCGGCTGCCCACAACTTCTGCCGCACAGGAAAAAACACAGCACAGACAACCACCACCCCCCTAAGCCCTCTTGTCTACATATTTCCAGAAAGCCAACGCACAAGGGATGCTCTCGTTTGATTCACCGTCCCGGCTTGGATGTAGGCTGGTTTGCTTCGTGCTTCTTACATTCTGTTTGTCCTTTGTGTCGTCTGACTTCAACATTTTTACTCTTTGGTGTATTCTGTGTGTGCTGGCCCACTGACCATTTAGCCCCTTATTGCCAATCTGCTGCGGTCCCGTAGGGTTGTTCTTCCTCAGAGGCGTTAAACAGCAGCCGTGCAGAGTGGCTGGAGGAACAGTAAACTTTTATCACACTAATAAGCCACAGTCACAGCTACCTTAATGACTTAGGCAGCCATGCAAGGGGTTGCCCAGAGGTCAGGTTGAATTGCAGGACATAAATGGTAGATTCCAACGGGTAGAAAAAATAAAGGAAGTAGGAGAAGGAAAAAAGGAGGGGCACGTGAGGGGAGAGGAAGGGGGGGGGCAGAAAGTTGTTGTTGGAAGAGCATATAATCACTTAAATTGATTTGCAGTGAAAGGAGGCCATTGATTGAACTGCTTTTTTATGACAAGCCGATCTTTGGCCTTTTAACCCTCTCTCCCACCCAGCCGCGCTCGCTCACAAACCTTGGACTCGGTCCGAGCATGCCATCAAAGAGCACAAACTCCTACACAAGTGACAAGTGAGCGATGAGGTTTTGAGTTTGCCCAGAACTCGGTCGAAAATATCGCTGAGAGAAGCAGCAGCAGAAGAAGAAGCAGAAGAAGAAGAAGAAGAAGAAGAAGCAGTGTGTGAGAGAGAGAGAGAGAGAGAGGGGATTTGTTAATGGAGTTCAGAGCTAAAGTTTTTCTCAGATTCCTCTCCCTCTGGCTGAGGTGGACGTGTCTTGAGAGTGTTTGTTTTAGGTGAAGTCAGAGCTGGAACAGTATGTTGTGAACCGCAGGCCAGACTGTGGTTCTGCGGTTCAGCTTCGACCTGAATGCAGACTGCTGTGTTTGTTTTGATTCTCCGTTTCTCAGGGAGAAATTTAGACGCTGCCAAAGTCCTGCGCTCACACCCAAGGCACGCAAATAAAACCCCTTCACACAGAAAAAATAAAATGTACCTGGGTGTAGTCGCTACATCTGGACCTCACCAACACCCCAGTGCAGGGGCACTCGTACACTGGTGTCTCTGCTGTCCTACTCTCATCTTGTAAAAAGGCCCTCTGGGAGATGAGATGGCATTTGATTGTTTCAGTGGCAGGATGTTTGTGTGTTTTGTTCCAAGCCTTTTCATAAATAGCACTTTTTATGTTGCTGAGGTCAACTGGTTTTACTAGACTGGAGAGGCAAGTCCAGAGGCAAGGAGGCCTCCCCACCATCTGGCAGCCATAAAAAGGGGAGCAGGAGGTTTTTAGTGACGGTTTATGGGATGGTAGGGTGAGACACTGAGGGGAGGAGAGACAGAGTGGATGGTGGACTCTGGTTGCCCCCGAGCTGCAAAGCTTCCTCTGCAGTCTGAATGACAGGTCAGAAGTTCATTGCCTTCTTTTTCATCCTGCATCTGCCTTGTAAGGTGAAGGAGGTGACGGCCGGTTCAGAGTTCGAGGGCAAAGGAGAGGACGTCACCGTGTGGCTGTTACCGCGGCTGTGAATAAAGATGTATTCTGGGGGAGAGAGTTTTGTTTCGATTTAATGGGCTAAATTGTTTTAGAGGACGACAGCTCAGTCAGTGGGTGTCCCCTTGTTGTTGCATCGCCGCCAGCTTGCAAGAGATCAGACCTGAGTCCTACAGATGGTGCAGAATTATGTGGCTGCGTAAACACTGGTGATTCAATGACTTGGTGTTGTTTGGGTATGCGTCACCCTCTCAAAGCGCCCTACACACCACAGAGTAACCAACAGTAAGTTGTTTTGTGCGACCGTACAGATCCAGGCTCTCTTTTTTTGTGCAGAAACAGCTTTGCAGTCAGGTGGTGGCTTTATTTGGTTTGCACATCTGACTTTAGTATACGGCTAACAGCATTTTTAAGCCATGAAAACTCTGGAGTTGGAGGCCAGCGAGATTCTCATGGAGATTTTTAGTGATGAAGACACTCCTGAGAGTCTCAGTTATGTTCTCCTGGAAGATTTCTTTCCCAGTTTTTAAGAGGCCGAGCTGGAGCTGTCTGCTCCATCTGAAGCTGGATGCTCAGCCTTATAGGTTTTCCAGAATGGGGTTATCATTGCAGAGAGCTGGGCTGCTTTGCTGACTCTGGCACTGATACCTCCCATAGAGATTTCATCTTTTGTTATGCTGCAGCTGAGAGCATTAACCCTTCAGTCCCTTCAAGATATTTAGTCAATAGAAGGTTATGAAGCTCTGTTTCACCCACGTTCATCTTGTAAAATTCCTCCATGTCCCCAAATGTCTAAAAATCTGCTGTTTAACATTCAAAATAACAGTGAAAAGTCAGTGTGTTCAAAATATAAATTAGCAACATTGACCTTGTTGTCTGCCCGTCTTGGGTCGGGGGGTTTTAGACCCTCGGCTGCTCGGTACAGTTTGTATATGAAGAGAGGAAAAGTGCTGACAGCAAGAGAATAAGAGCGTGTTTGGCAGGCACGCCCTTGTAGGTTTCTGTGTCACTCAACTCTAATAAATTTTTAATCGTTTCCTTGCTGTGGTATAGAGCGCAACATGGCTCTGCTCAGTCACACGCTATTTAGGGGCCTCATGCCCATTCAGCTCATAAACCAGGAGGAATTGAAAGTGTAAGGTGGGGATTTTCACTCATTAAGACCAAAGAAATCAGTAACATGGTGTGAGTTCTGATTCATGTTGGGGGGCTGGTTTCCCTCTTCGCTATGGAGCGAATTTAATGGCAACATTATACTCAAGGGCAACAACCGCTTACGTCTTATTGTAGGTTGACTGTTGCAGCAGTGGATGCTGGCTGCAAAGATTGGAAGATCTAAAAGAGAAAAATCTATTGGTGATTATTAATTTCAAGTTCTTGAATGTGAGAAATTGCTGCCTTTTGTCATCTAACTTTATCATCAATTAAATATATTTTTTTTATTTCGGTTGAAACAAGACTATTGGATTTTTTTGGGCTGCTGAAAATTGTGATGGATTTTTTTCTTTCTTTTCTGATGTTTTTTAGACCAAATAATTAATTGAAAGCAAAAGTGTCATCTGCAGATTGATCTATGATTAAAAAATAATTGTTTCTTGGAGTCTTAGCGTTACCTTTGAGGTGGAAAATTCGGAGTAGTAAAGTAAAATACCAGAAACAATTTAAACAGCAGCAATACTCCATGGTAGCACTGTCATTTCAATGTCCTTTTTATTAGGTTTACTAGAGTCTCTCCAGAAATTATCATGACAATGGTATTAAATATACTTCCATCGCAAAGAACATTGATTGCACTTGACAAACTTTAAAGAAAGCATCAAAGGCACCTTCAAAGGCAACCACAGTGAAAGACTCGGGCCAGAGATTCACTGAGAGCCTCTCAACATACTTCGCCTGTTTATTCACTCGCATTTTTCACATCATGTCAGAGTCTCCGAGCTTTAAGAAAAAGAGTGAAATAAAGCACAGGCCCTCGATTGAGAGGCTGGAAACGAGGGACTCTGCTCTTGCTTTAGTGGTTCCGTCCACTGCAGTGATTCAGGGGATAAAAATGTAGCCTGTGTCTCTTTAAGAGCGCTGGCCTGTCTGCAGAATGCATCAGTCCTGTGGAGCAGACACAGGCCAGCAGGAGGAGGAGGGGAAGGGGGGGGTGAAGGGAGGAGCGTGGGGCCGTGCGGAGGGAGGAACGAGGACAGGAGGGAACAGCCGCAGTCTGGGCTTCCAGCCTCCTGGCTAGACTGCTGAAAGTTATTATTGAGTTCCTGTGTAGGGCCTCCCCTCCCTGCGGCATACTCCTCTGTGCTCACTACGAGGTGGACGGGGAGCGCAGGAGAGGAAAGAGAAAAGTTGGCAGCCTCTCGTGCCCCTTTGCAATGACCTTATATGCAACAAATAAAGGATAATTTTGTTTGATTGTGTGTTTTTGCAAGGGTGAAGCCTCTGAAAGCCTTGTAAGACTGAGAGCAACCACACACCCCGACAGGCTTACAGCTGCTTGACAGCAGCTGAAACTGCGGCCTCGCTCGCTGTTGTCTTAAGTTACAGTTTAGCAGACATGTCCCGTTTTTCTTTGGAATGGCCTTAACTAGTCAAGACAAGAAGGTTGACACTTCAGCGAAGAGAAAGCAGCGAACTAAATCCTCTCCTGGCGTGCTAGGTGATGAGTGTGATTCAAGGACAGGTAGTGGGAGGACGAGGACTCTTTCAGTTTCCTTCAAACAACGTTGTCTTTACAGTAAACGATGGCCATGATCTGAAAAAAATGGGTCCTTTTGTGAGCGAACGAAACCATAAAGAGTATGCACAAAAAACTTTTTTTTTTTTTTTTTCTTTTTTTTTCCGCAGTACTCTGTGTAATTAGGAACGGTTATCTCGTCAAGGTCCAACCTGCAGGTCTGAAAGATTCCCTGGGAAAGGCCATGGAGATTACACACTCACACACATCATGCACTCGAATCAGGCCTGTGCCTGCCTGCAGCACTAATCCCTGGCCAGCCTTCCCCTTTAGAAGCTACATTAGGGCTGCAGAGCGCCTGCGTCCTTCCAGCTCAGCCCACCAAGAGAGAGACAGACTTTTATGTAATGCTCTGTCCGGTGTATTTGTGCTGAACCTGCTGTTGCTTCGAGCGACGCTCCCGCAGGTTAACAGTACCCAGCTGCTGCCTGTCCTACTGTACCGAGCATGTCAGAGCTCTGGCTCGCAGAAGCCTGAACCCATACAGCACCTGAGGCTCGTCAGGTTTTCCTACACATATCTCCCGCAGCACGTCACGCATGTGCCCTGATTAATCCCAGCGTGCGTCTTCATTCATGGTCAATGTGATCATTCAGCCCCTGTTTTAAAGCCGTCTCGGGCAGGGTTTTTGCAGGAAAGCTGGGCGAAGGGGGGAAAACCCTGGCGCTTGAAATGGGTATTTTGTGGAGTTCTGTTTGTTGAGTCAGAGCTTAGTTGGGCTCTACTGTTATGTGGTTGCCATGGAGAAAAACACAGGCTCTTGTGCAATAAAATTGTCCAGGAAAAGACATTTCCAAGAATTTTTTAGACTCAAGAAACAGACGGCAAATTGCAGAATTCATGAGGTGCTGCGGTCCACCACCCGCCCCTTCTCAGCCCTCCATTTTAGAGCGCTCGTATTCATTTTATGGAAGCTGCAAGGCTCGAGCCCTCTCACCTAATTACTTCTGTAAGAAGATATGTTTTCCTATGAACGGAGGAGGGAAACGAAACCAGTGTTTAAGGATGGAATGTGTGATCTTAGGAACGGATGTTGTGGGTGTTTTATCCCCTATTTCCCTTACAGACAATTCCTTGAACAAGTGGAAACAAGTGAAATGCTATTTGATCTCTGTCAAATATTACTGTATACACATACTCGCACTGTGAGGCCCTCGTACATTGAGTCAGACTGTTGCTCTGCCAGAGAGGAACATTTTCTGAAGCAATAACTCCCGGTGTACTTTTGAAAATGTGTTGACAGTTAATTGGTTGAACACTTTTAAGACCCACTGGCTTTCTTGTATTTGTCTTGGAGTTGTAATTCTCTTCAATTACGTCAAGACTCCTTGTTGCACTTTAATATAAGGTCTTTTATTCTTACTGTTTCCTGTCTTTCAGAACGGACCCATTAGCACTTTTCAACTCGTGCAGCTCTGCTCGTGCTTTCTAGCATTGGGAAAAAAGTACCTTGTAGCAGCGCAACATAAGAAGCGGTGATCATGGGCTCTCAAGCTTATAAGCTAAATTTGAAGTTCAAAGCTAATTAAACAAAAAGAATGACTTTAAAAAGGCACATTTATGTGTCTGTGGCATTAACTTTAACAGTCCTCTATTGTTTGAATGGTCTTAGAAACAACAGCGGTGGAGCACAGATTAGGTTTTCTAACCTGGTGACCATTTCAACCCAACGACCAGAATGGTATCTATAAATTTCAGCAGGATTTACTGCCCCGGTTCAACCAATTAGCTCCAGAGCTGTTCTCAGGACATGTACTGTGTTGGTGAAATGACATCACACGGGACCCTGAGTGAGCAGTGACCCTATCTTCACCTCACCCTCTCACAGCTTTTATGACCTCCTCCCCTTCATCCCCCTCTGCCTCCGCCCCGTCCTCTCACACCTCTTAACCTCTGGTATTTATCCCATTTTCATCTTTCCAAATAAACCTGCCACCTGCCCTCCTCTCCGCTGCTCAGGGGGGCATGCGGTCATGTGGCACGGTGGCACAAACCGCAGCTCAGCTGACTGGTGACTTGTTTTACCATTTTAAAATGTGTCCATGGTTGTGGCTGATCGGTTTATGTCTGAAATTAGGTTACGTGTTGCTTAGCTAGCGGTTGTTGTTACTCAAGCATAATTATTTAAAGTAATGCATTTGCACTGACTATTATTTTACATGTGGTCTGCAATATACACTTGTGAACTGGAAACAGGAAGCGGGGCCTGAGGAGGAGTTAAAATAATCAGCTACAAATTTAATAATCAGTTAATCATTAAAAGGATTTTTGAAGCAAAAAAAAAATTCAGTTCCAGTGTTCTAAATTTGTGCCTCTCTCTGTCATTTGTGATTGTAAACTGAATATATTGGAGTTTCCCGACTCTTTGTGAAACAAAATAGGCAATTTGATGATATCACTGCAATTTCTGTATTTCGTCTTTTTTAGAGCAAACAATAGATCAATAATAATTTTAAAAATGTCAGATAAATCCATCATTAAAATATTTTTTATATGCAGTCCCACACTAGTTAATTAATAAAAGAGATCATATTTAAAACCCTGCAAAAATAACATTTTTGTGCAAAACTTGACCTATATATTGAAAAAATAATAATAAATCGATTTTAACTTTTCATTTATCCGAGTTCTCGGAGCGTGCGTCATCAGGGACTATACCAGTCTGTTTTATCCCCTTTACTAAGTTGTTAACATAGAGATCTGACTGTCCATCTGGCCTGTCAATCTCTCAAAGACTGCACGTCTAGACCCTGACTCAGTTCAGACCGCCGTAACCAGCAGACCCCATGCAGTTGCTCCCCCTCAGCCTCCCAGGCCTCCTCCTGTCCTGACTTCTCCACCATCTCTGCCTCGTGAGGGAGGCGCAGAGGAGCTGTGCAGTACCAGGTACTGCGAGTGATATAATGGTCCGTGTATTCAGAGCTGTTACTGTTTGGGTTGTGGAGAGGTTATCCAGTGACATTTTAATCGTCTTTCTGCCTTCTTTGCCGTGGCATTAGTATTAATCTACAGGATTAAAACCCAACCAGTCAGACACTGGACTTGCAGTCTTGCTGTAGAGCAGAGGGGGAGCGTGCTAACAGCGAGAACGGCGGCGCACACTTCCCCGCGTGCAGACAGGGTGGGATTTGCTTATCAGTGACGAACCAAGGTTTTCAGTCTGGAGACATCAGACCTTTAATGAGAGGAAGGTTTGTTAACACACACAACCGTCTCTGAGGGCGCAGAGTCGGTTTGAGAAACCACAGATTTTTCTCTTGTCTCTTTCATTTTTCTGCCACTAAAAAAACCCACAAACTGCAACATTTCAATATTTTGTACAAAGACATCAAATCTTTCCTTTTTTTTCTATTTGAAATGATTTTTCTGGGAGAGACTGGAGATCATCATGCAGAGCACTTTTCAACCCGTGAAAACATTTGTATCATGTCTTTCTTGGCTCTAGAGGAGCTTTCTTAAAACGGAAAAAAAAAGCCTGATGATGAGCATGTTTGACAGAAAACCTGCATTGAAAACTGCAGGCATAGGATTTAAAAGAGATGGGGAATACCTCAGACACAGAGGGTCAAATAGAAGTTACAAGTGAATTGCATTGCAGGGAAAGTAGGATTTAGTATTTTTAGAGTTTTCCCTCCTACAATCGACCAAAATATCTCACTCTCTGCTTCTATTTCAACATTTCTGGTGCTCTAAATAACCCAGTGCCCTTCTAAAAATTGACACTTGGAGAAAAAAAAAAGGTTGAGACAAAGTGTAGTATCAACACACCTCAAAATAGCGATTTCTTTTTTTCATGAAATGGGTCTGTTCAATATAAATCCCTCATCCTTACATTTCAATAATTATCATAAAAATTAAGCCAAAATTCAATATCTCTTCATTAGATATGCTTATTAATCTCATCAGATCAAACCGAGCGATTCCTTGTTCCTCTACGACAGCAAATAAATTGGCCCTGGTGTGCAAGATATAAGTTCCTGAACTGAAGCTGTTCTGTTTACATTGAGACATGTAGGTGTTGATTTATAGGTTTGTGCAGAAGCCTCTTACCTGGATTGTAAAACCTCAGCTGATAGATTCATCTTTAATTCTAAGAAACAAAATCGTGTCCTCAATTCTTATTTTAAGCACAGGTAAGTTAGAGCTCATTTTAAATACATGTAGATGCATCAGTGGCGGAGAACCAGGCAAGTGTCCGCGTAATGCCAAGGGATTAGGCCTGCCTGGCAAAGATGGCGTTGGCATTGCTGTGCAGCAGAGATCAAGTTCTGTGAAGGCACGCACAGAAGTACGAAAGTCCAGATACAGCAACACAAATGCTGTGAGGTTTTTTTTTTTAACACTGCTGTGTGATACTTAAGGAAATTATAACAATATTGACCAGTTTGTAATTTCAGACAAAACAGCAGGAATGCATTAAAAATTGCTCTATTTTAGATGTGGGAAGTTTCCTGTTCCTGCCTATCTGGAAACCATTAATGTGCCCCGACAGGGACTTTCACACAGCTTTCCTTTAATTCAATTCAAGAGTGCGTAGACTGCCTGAATTATCGCCGTGTGCTCCACTGGTATTATGTCCAAAGCTGCCGGGTCTGAGCTCTTTCTTTAATCAATAGATACTGTTGAATAGAGGATGCAAAAAAGGGAGAAAAACATTAATATTTACATGACTTAATATTGAATTTGTTTGACTTTGAGCATGAAGAAACCACTCTATTTCATTACAGTGAGATGTTTTGTATGCAGAATCAACCAAAACCAACATAGTAATTGGCGTATAAATCTCATTTCCTCTCAAAATTTGCAGGAACCCTTTCTTCTTTTATTCATACCGTTCCTGAAAGTTGTGTGAATATGTTTTGAGCAAGAATGCATTTTACCCTTCAGGAGCATTAAATTAAATTCCATGAACGTGGGTCAGCCAGGGTCTGCCTTTGCTCTTTCTCTCTTTCTCTGTCTTTCTCGTTAACCTTCATCCCCTCCGGCCCCCTGGTTAGCACTGCAGCTGCTCCTACATCATAAGTGTGCTAAATGTGAATGGAAGCATAAAGGCATTGTGTGTTTGTGTGTGTGGTATATGTCCCGATAAGTGTGCAGGAGAGTGTATGCATTGTCGGCCTTTATCGGTTTGCAGACGCTGTCTTGTGTCTTTCCTCAGATCATGTGGCCTGATGTCAAATTCTCTGATTCCAATAGTGCAGCAGGGTTGGGGGGTTGGGGGGAGGTGGGGGTGGTGGGGCTCTCAGACAACTATCTGCTGAATTTGGCGCTATGTGCATCTATAAATACACCGGTCTCAGAGCACGTTTCATTTCCTAAGATAACTTTGCCTAACAACCATACCAAACATGCTCCTGCTAATAATGTATAATCTGTGGCGATATCTGTTCCGTATCTTTTTGTTTAGAGTTCCCATGTCTGTTGAAATAACTTATAAGCCCTTTGTAGCGTGAGGTCACACTCTGAGAGAGAGCGACTGATTTGGACTCCACAGTCGGCGTACTGTAAGAAAGGCAGGAAGGCATGTCCATGTTGTTACAGTTACCATGTTCGTACCTGAATTGGAATTCATTTCTTGCAGCGCTGTAGTACAGTAATCTGTCTTTTTGTTTGCGCTCACCAGCGAAGGATTTTTTTTTTTTCATGCACTCGCAGGGAATTCTCTGGATCCAGGAACGGGTTTTTTTCATGATGCTAAAAACGAGAAATGAAGCGTGTCATCAAAAGATTATAGAGAGTTTAGTGCGTCTTAGTGGTGTATTCACATTTGGACATGTTGTACTAAATCATAGAGTGAATTGAGTTTAACACAACATAATACATGTGAAGTCTGTCGTCCTTGAAAAAAATTATCTATCTTATCATGTGAGTTGGCCTGTATTTTAGCCCTCCCAAAAAAATGTTCGAAGAAGTGGCAAAAGAAGAGGCTGTGATATATAATATTGACAATTAATGAGTATTTTAGAAATAGATTTAAAATATAGTAAATATACTAAATTGTATTTTTTTATAAAAAGCTTTTTAGAAATCAAGGTGCAATGTGCACAAAAATGAAAAACAATTAAACCTGATTTTAGAAAATATTTTAAAAAATGTGTTTTGCTTTACATTCACTTCACTGAGAATTTGCTCACTTATTGAAAGAGTTAAATATGTTTTAAGTGGATGGAGAAATGTGATTTGGCATATTTCTTAACTGAAGTAGTTGCAGTGGCCACAGAAATGAAGATTTTACGGGCAAAACACATGATGAGCTTGTGAAATGTTAAATGTAAACATAAAAACAACATAATTACACATGAATGCATTCATAATCTATTGACAGAGCACCGTAGATTCACAATTACACAGGTCACTGTTTTTGAATTAAGTGTTTTTATTGCTTTCTACTTTAAGTACATTTTAGTACCTGGACCCCAAAAAAGACTTTTCACATCTGCTAAAATAACTTAATTACAGATATGCAGAAGAAAATGGGCAAAAACCACGAGAGAGGCAAAAGAGCGGAGACCGATCTTCCAAGACAGACATGTATGCAATAGATTCATAGAAAAAGAAGAAAAAACACTAGAAATATAATTACAGAACACACAAATAGACTGACAATAGTAGCTGAACAGAATGGAAAACAGTGTTTTGCAGGAATTTCCCTAAATAGTACAAAAGAAGCCACTAGATCTTGTGTAGCATTCATTTTCCACACACAGCTCACTTTATGAATGGCAGAACACTGTTTTCTGTTCTTTTGCCTTGAAGCTGTATGTGCAGACTTGATGAGATATTTTCCATCTTTAGGGACAGCAGCTCGTCCTGCATCCGCCTCAGACCTCATCAAGTCTCAATCCTAAAGACAATTAGGACAATCCAATAAGCCTCGCTGTAATGCCGACCTTATGCCCAGCCCTGCAGCTCTCTCTGTGTGTCTATACTGCCACGGCTCATTGCATGAACAATATATCCTCGTACTGGACACAACGGAGACAGAATAAATGGATAAATTAAGCGAAGATTTAGCGAGGGGAAATGAGAGCTTGTGCTGTATCTGTGCGGTGAAGGGATGAAGTTTCAAGGATATTCTGGGCAGATACCAATAATTTTCCCCCAGCTGTTAGGAGGTGACCACAGGGCTTTAGATAAATCAGGCGACTGTCGTACAATTTACGCGCTGGGAGTTGAATTAAAGCCCAAGGCATCTTTGCGAATATCCACACCAAACTACAGGGATCAGATTACTAAAACTAGTATTCTCTCACTTCCAACTAAGGCCGTTACCCGAGTGAGCCGTGCCAGTTGCTGTGCCCTTGAGTGAAACAGCGCCCCACTAAGCACATGTCGATCTGGGGATTACATTCAGGGGTTTAGGAGGGGAAAGGAGGCCGTAATCTGAAACTGTTGTGTCTTGTTGCTGTGCACTTTTCTTAATGCCATGCTATCATGCAGCATGCATCAGTATTGTATGACTGTTGCCTGAGGAAGTTCAGCAGGAGAGACTATTTTTGTTTGCCAGACAAGAGCTCTCCCATGTTTTATTCCTCGATCATTTGATTTCAGTCTACAGAGCACCACGAACAAAGCTAAAAGTTTCGAGTAAACCTGCTGTTTTCAGCTTACATTTTACAACACATGGTCCTTATTTTAAAGACTTGTCCACACTTTAAACAAGGATGACTGTGCAAAGTTAGAAGTAAAATTATCCAAAATTTTGGGAATACGAATAAAGGTTTGATGTATTTGTCTGGAAATATGAAGCTACAGCAAGTAGCAAGTTAGCTTAGCTTAGCATAGAGACTTAAAACAAGGGGAAACAACTAGCCTGGTTCTGTCCAAAGATAACAATATCTAACTACGGTACCTCAAAAGGCACTTACTGACATTATGTGTCTCTTTGTTGGGGTGGTTGTGTTTATGCCAGCTGCTGTCTCCCCTTGTTTTAGCTTGTAGCGTCAGTCTTTTCATCGTAATCTTAGCAAGAAAACATTGAGCGTATTTACCAAAATGTCAAGCTGTTCTTTCAAGTCAGGAAATCATTTCTGGTTTGTCATAGCTCGAGTCTTGTTTTCTCATTTTCCTGAAATCTGCAAACACAGCAATGTTTCGAACAAAAAAGCATGGCAGAGCAAGAAACACAACAGCCAGAATTTCACTCTCGGTTAACCAAGTTCGAGACATTATGGTTTGACTCAACTTGCATTCCAACAAACGGCAGCCCAGGCTTGTTCACAGACTGACTACATCAGGGCTCAATAAACAAATATTTTTGATTAGCTCCATGTTCAAGTGAAATAACAGCTCAATCCCCATTACGCTCCAGTTGGCACAATATCGACAAATTATTGTTCAAGCAGGTCAAGCCCCCTGCTCTTAGAATAGATATTGATATGTTTGCAATGTGTTGTGTTTCCCTGTGATTATCCACCATGCCAGCATGAAAATAGCTGGGGCTTATCCTGGTATTACCATGCCATTATATGGCACTAATTAAAAAATAAAGCGTTTCTGCTCTTGCCCAGCTGCTATTAGACACTGTTTAGCCTACAGGTCTGCTTTGAAACGCTCCCTCATTACGGCGCCTGAAAGAAATATCATACAATAGCGAGTTGAAAAGGGCAATGCTTGAATGGAGTCTTAAAGGAGAGGCTGTACTTGGCCTTCAAGTATACATTCCTTCAGCTCAGTGCTTCCTCTGTGGTCCCGCTCCCCTGGCCCACCCCCCTCCCACTCAAGACTCAGTTCCCACAGGGGACTCGGCCAAAGCAAACTCCTCAGAGGAAGTCTCCCTCTCTAACCAGTGAGAGAGAGAGAGAGAGAGGGATGTCCTATCATCTGGCTCAGTGGGACCTGCTAGGCAGTAGGATGTGCGAGGAGGGTGTTATGACTCCGTGGCCATGCTATGTCTATGATGTGGTGGTGAGTTAAGCCCATGTGGCTGCTCTCCTGTGAGGTCAGTGTCAGATTTAGCCAGCAGGTCCCTTGTGGTGTCTGGGAGTGCCTGTTTTCTGACTCTATTATGTCTAGCACTCATAGCCTTCCTGGAGCTGCAAACCTCAGGTCAGAAATAGTACCAGACAGGCAGACATCCTTTGTCGGGAAAACAACAGTCACGTCAGTAATTACAGAGTCTGATTACAGCAGGGCAGCAGTTCTTAGAAAACCACTGGCCTTGAGTCAGGCAGGTGAGGGGTCGAGTCACCATTGCTGAGCAGCATGCAGTCAGCAGGAGGTCTGTGTTAAAAGAATTAACCAACAGAAGCAAAACAGAACAGTATCCTGTGTCTGTCTGTGTGTGTGTCTGTGTGTGTGAATGGGTGTGTGAGTAATGTGGTTACAGGTTAGACAGGTAGAGACATTTTTGAGTCAGGGAAATGTGAGGGGAGTGTCCAGACAAACATGGGATGAACAGCTTGTAAAGCTAAAAACCAACCGTGTGAAGAGGCAGACTGCAAATGAGAAGGTGAAATACTGAAGTTTCATGCTTTGTAACACTTAAAGTCTCCATATTAAGTATTCGACACATACTTTAATAAGTTTCTGTATCTGTTGAAAATTACATTATAGTGGGTTAAAAATCATGTCTTATCTTTAGATTCTGTGTAACTGCTAGTTAAAGCGGATAAAGTAAAGCATTACCAATAAATTATACATTTTTTAAGTAATCATTCAGTCAAGTAAAATTAATAATTCATCGAAAACAATTAGAAGCAATAAACATTGACTAAAGTGCTGTACAGAGAGCGACAAATATATGAAAAGATAATTGGACAGAAAAACAACAAAAATCAATAAAATGAAAAAATCAATAATAACGCATGAAAGTACAAATAGACAATAGGCATGTTTTACAGAAAACCAATGAATAAAAAAAACAGTTATGACCTCATAATGGCTTTCAAAAGGCTTGAGATCTTGAGAGAAGAGATGAACGGTAGGCTAAATAATAATGAAGGGCAAAGTTTAACTGTGGGTGTGGAACCAGGAGCAGTGATTGGTCAGCAGATCTGAGGGGTCTGAAGGTAGCCATTTTATAGTTTAGGCTATAAAACGCCAGAAAATAGTGAATAATGCCTGAGGCATGCTTGTTTTGTCTGTTCAACCGTCCAAAAGATATTCAGTCTACAGTGAAAGAAAACAGAGAAAAAAAAATTACAAGCCCATTTGAAGGCTTAAAGCTGAGAATTACTATTATTTATGCTGGACAATTGAACCTAACAGTAAGTTTAAATGATTTTTGAAACTCCTGTAGATTTGCCAACTTAGCAACTTAGCATTTTGTTTTGGCTCATATGAAAGACTTAAGTATCTGTAGTTTTGGTATACAGTGCCAGACTTGACAAACACCTCCACCCTTGAGCACATACACTGTACCAGACACGCACACACTCCTACACAAACATATCCTCCTACGCACACACACACACACACACACATATGCATGTCTACACCCGCACCCACCCACCTCCCCCAGGCATCCCGACACCCACTCATAGCTGCGTGTTCACGAACACACACACACACACACACACACGCACAGACACACACTCTTCATGCAGCGTCTGGCTTTGTGTAGAAAAGCTGAGAGACGTGATTCATTACCAGCCGGGTTTCTCACTTAATGCTAAATGAGGTTTTGTCATTAATTTCCATCTTGAGGTGATTATAGCAAGCAACCATTAAAGGTTTCACAACTACATGCAACCCCATCGGAGTATTTCCCATTGAGGATTTTGAAGGTAGACAGAGTAATCGTCTGTCTTTGAATCACACACACACACAGACAAGGAATTGGGAGTGTTTGCCATTCCTGCAGGCAGAATGTCATAGTAGTGAGTAAGAGAGTAGCAGGCAGGTCTGTGCTGGCCTCTGCACCCGCTCAGGTAAACATATCCTCTGTCTGACAAGTGCAGACCTGAGGGCTGAGGAGGTTAGCTATCTCAACACATGGTCCTGCAGCTTGCCACACGCAGACATACAATATATACAGTCAGGGGCTCTTGAGATTCAGTGTTTTATGGCACTTAACAAAGCAGATGCTTCTCTCCTCAGGTTTTCTAATCTCCCTCAAACGTTTCATGACTTGGTAGCACCGCATTAACATGCAACCCCCTCTGAACACTTCAACTCGATCGTCTGTCAATGCAATTACTTTAATTCGCCTCCCTCTCTGTCTGCCTCTGTCTCTATATTGCAATATTTCTGTGGTTCGGGCAGTCGATCTGCTCCACCTGATGGCGCCTCCTCTGCCTGGCAGGGAGCAATGTAGCCCTACTGGCTGCCAGCCAGACCAGCTTGAGTGTCTGCTCAGCTCAAAGCACTGCTCACACACACACACACGCACACACACATACACACAAACACGCAGACATGCCAAGCTCTGAGACTGAAAGCTTACACAGATGCATCTTCTATCCTTCTTGTCTCTCTGCGGCTTCTTTTCTGTTTATCTAATTTTTTTTCTTTCTTTCTGTGACTTGGCTATGCGAAAGGTCACATCATGTTCTGACAGATCTGTGTGTTGCTTATGAATAATGCCTTTTTACAGTCACACCGTAGCATTTTTAGAAGTTGTGGGCTCTTGAAATATCCACTGCACTCCATGATGTAATATTTGCACTTTATCTCTGCGGGGATCATGATGATTAACCGTCTATTCTTTCCTCTGTCCACAGTCTCCCAGCCCGGTCGCAGCCAAGAGGTCCAAATTCGACAAATTACACTCTCCCCCAGCTGACAAGGACAAGAAACCTGACTGGTTGCAATCCCTTTCAAAGTCTACTCACAAGGTTTGTACAGTGTGTGTGTTGCAAGTGTGAAACCGGATTTGCTGTTAAGCTCAAAGGTCAACAGGGTGACATAAAAGCCATTGTCTTTTTTTGACTCATCACGTTATCATCTATGCATGACCTCCCGTCATCCTGAGGAGGGGTATTTGAGTGTGTTTGTCACAGCTGATTTAATGTTCAGTGGTAGTTTACTGTGAGTTAATCTAAGCTTGTTGTTGTGTTCGTCGGTCCAGGATCTGAAACAGGTCCAGCTGAAACAAAGGCCCTCTGCTTTCCGCCCCTGGTCTCCCAAAGCATCAGAAAAAGAGAAACCAGCTATTCAGAATGAGGCAGTGAGGTGAGTCATCGGAGAAAAGCTGTAAGAGTTAGTTTATAAAGAGATGATATGTGTTAAATCAACTAATCAAATGCTTTAAAATGTATCTGTATCACCTCCACAGGTCCTTTTCAAAAAGCCATGAGACTCTGGCCGTCTCCAGTATGACACTTGCTCCTCTGGCCCCTCCGGTCCATCCCAGAGACAGCCACGCTCCTGGCAGGGGGCCCACAGCCATTTCCAGGCCCCTGCAGGAGCTGCATAATGGAGACGCACAACCTGGAGTAAAACTGGCCACCTCTGTTAGCACCAACCGAGCTGAAGACATGGACACGGACGGAGAGATCGACGTGGATGACTGTGATGACCGTGAGTATCAATCATCAGCTGGAGTTTACAAAAAACCTGAGGAGGGTAGATTTATCACTACAAGAGTCAGTTGATTTAAGAGAGTTACAACTTGTATGTATCACACAGTAAAACCTCACTGAAAAAAGGCTATGGGAGGGTTGCTTCAGGGTGATTCCTGTGCAACTCTGCCACCTGGTGATGAATGGAGGAAATACAAGGGAGATAAAGTCAGTCTATATTTTGCTTTCACGCCGCCTGAGAGAACAAAATAGACTAATTATTCTATTTATTAGTTGCACAAAACATTTTTTTCAATGTTTTAAGCAGAGTTTTAAAAAAAGAAGTTTTTATTTTTTGTGTCATTTTTAATTTTCATACTGATACAAGATACACACAGCTGTGAAAAATGTTCTGTATGGGTGCTTAAATGATAGTGATTCCCAACTCCAGGAGACAGCTCTGCGTGGAAGTATTGCAGAGTAGCTCAGCCAATGTGAAAAACTGAAATCAAAATAAATAACAAGGTACATTTATTCACATACTGCATCGGCTGCAACACCTGGACACCACATGTCGTGATCAAGAGTTTGTGGGAAAATGAGCTGGCAAGCAGAGTTTTAAATATTTAGACAAAAGTGAGGAATTAATGGTCAAGATACAATAGATAGTTATAGATCGTGGATAGACAAAACAACAGGTTAAAAGAGACTAAAGGATAAACGGTTGGAATGGTTAGCTAAAACCACAGATTAAAACATTAAAACAGCTTAAAATGTGACCTAGAAGTGAAAGTGAAACAGTTAAAATAGCTAAGTAATTGTTGAACATTACAAGTCGTTTAAAAATAATGGTTTAACAGCTAAAACGTGTCGTAGGATGAATACAAACATGAACTTAAAGTATAAAAAGTATTCAATTGTATGTAAAGTTGTTTTAATTTCTGTACCACTGGTTGATGGTGTCATGAAAGGCTGATTAAGGTTATTTTAAAGGGCTTCAATAGGCAAACAAGGTTCAGAAAATTTTATGACTGTACGTATATTTTAGTGTTCATAGTTTCTGTTTTCTCTGGCAGTGCTAACAGTATTTAACACACAAACACACACACACAAAAGACAGCCATTACGTGCTAAATATTTGAGAGTTAACACAAATATTGTTGCATTTGCTATATCTGTGATTTTACAACTCTTTCTCCTCCAGGTCCACTGCCAACATCCTCCCTGGCTTCTCCTCCATCAGCCTGCACCAGCATCTCTCAGAGTCTCACCACTCAGAGTGCTGCTCGGCCTCAGGAGGGCCCCGCCTGGCTGTCGGGCACTGTTTCCCCGGAGATGGACACCCTGAGACAAATGCTGTATGGAGGCATTGACACCAAAGAGAGCAGGGAAAAAGTCCTGCAGGAGATTGTGAGGATGAGAGTGAAGCAGGAGGAGAAGCTGGCAGCTGCAGTGCAAGCCAAACGCAGCCTTCAGCAGGTACCGCATCCTCTTCTTCTGACATGCTGTAAGAACAAGATGACAGTAATCTCAGTGAATAATAGTGTTTTAAACATGAAGCCACGTTCATGTTTTTACAGGAATTGGAGTTTGTGAGGGTGGCAAAGAAAGGCCGTCTTCGTGAGGCCATTGAAGCCAAGCGCAACCTGCGAAAGGAGATTGAACGCCTTCGCGTGGACTGGGAGAGGAAGATGAGGGACGCGGAGGAGTCTTGTGGGCGGCTGAAAAGAGAGTTGGAAAGAGAGAGACAGCTGCGAGTGTGTGACAAGGGCTGTGAAGCCGAACGTCTCCGGGTCAAGTACTCCAATCAGGTAGGATGTCTGCAAATGATGCCTGTAATCACCTATTTGTTTATTAGTGACTGTTCAATCCTTTCCCTTATTTGTTTCATTTATACTGAGTGCTGTGTATGTGTTGTGGCCGTGTTGTGCAGATTGAAGAGTTGCACGTGCAGCTACAGCAGGCAGAAGCTGATCGTGAGCAGCTGAGACGGGAGCTTCAGCAGGAGAGAGAAGCTCGGCAGGGTCTGGAGAGCATCGTTAAAGATCTGCAAACCCAGCTGGCCCTGCAGGCTGACAACCGCCATCCCGGAGAGTCCAAGGACACAAACGCAGATGCACACAGACAGACCACACAGCACACCAACGGATCCTAAAGTTGCACATTCAAAACTGGAGAAAAATA
Source organism: Acanthurus tractus (assembly GCA_029783725.1). Taxonomy (NCBI): domain Eukaryota; kingdom Metazoa; phylum Chordata; class Actinopteri; order Acanthuriformes; family Acanthuridae; genus Acanthurus; species Acanthurus tractus. Next base: position 11,025,006 of record JAQNCA010000014.1, read on the forward strand.
CTCAAATGAAAAGGAGTTTGGTTATGGACTTTGTTGCACCTCCTGTTAGGGGAAAAAGAAACTCAGCAAAATGCAAAAGTCAGTTTTGGACAGGAAAAATCTGTCATATGTAATATGATATGACATAAATCAATATTATTATGACAATATATGAATTTTAAAGAAATGAACTGGAAAGTAGCATGATGACTGAGCATGTTGTAGAGCGTGAAATTGAGAAAGACTTTCTTCAGTGATGAACACATCTCTCCAGTGACATCAGAGCCCTCGGTCAGACACCTGACGCTGTCCATGGATTTTTTTTTTTTTTTTTTATTGTTTTGGTATAAGCTAATTTAAGATGTGCAAATACAGCCACATAACACTACTTGAAAATGAAGGGGAAAAAAAACATTTTGCGCCTGGTGAAACACGAGCAGAGGATTAAACTCTCGGTGCCACAAAATACTGGTACACTCAAAGGTGTCATTGCAGACCACTGGAAACAAGAGACACCAGTTTACCACTATTTACTTTTAATATCAGCTTGCTTTTTATAACTGTGTAGAAGATGTACTTTTTAAGAAATATTGCTTGCGCAGCACTGCTTTTCCACAGGCAACAAAACACATCCATATTCAAACATGTACGCATGTATGCCAGCTTGTCTACCTTTTGTATTTTATAAACCTGAAGTATTTGGAGGTTACAGGTGGGCTGCCTTCAGGTCCACCACTGTTTTATGCTTAGATATTTTATGGAAGTGTTACTTTTTAATATTATGATGCAACTTTATTCGTTGTTTGAACATTGTTTTCCAGTAATGTTTTTGCAACCAAATCATGTGATAAATAGCAAATATTCTTGCCCACGTTAGTGCAGATAAGTCTACAGATGCCCTTCTAAAAAAAAAAAAAAACGACAAAAAAAAACTTCAATAGCTGTCTGTTTTTGTTGAAATGCGGTACTTCTGATTTTCTATTGAGTATTGTAAAATAATTTATATTCTATAATAATTTGCTGCCTATCAAAAGAAAGCATTCATCTTTAGTCACTGGTGTTAGGGCTCTTAAATCAACAAATGCTGTTTATATGAACAACATTTCTACATATATACAAAATATGGATATATATATTTTTTTACTTTAAGAAAAGGAATTGCACTTTTTAAAGAAAAGAACCTTGCATTGTGCATTGTAGTCCATGTTACATTTTTCAAAACGCAAGTTAACAACAACTTTGATTTCAAACACTTTCCCTCAATATCCTCTGGTGTAAATACAATGATATTGTAAATAAGATATTTGTTGGTATGTTTGCTTGCTCCAGACTTAAATTGGTTATGAATATTATTTTTTGCTCTTACTTGAAACCAAAAAAAAAAGAGACTATATTTGGATTTGCAGAGCTGCAATTTCATAGTTGTAACCCTGAATATCATTGCAATCACAGGGCATTTAGCGGAGTGGATGGATGTTGGTTTGGACAGGAAGAATGAAACCATCAGTGGTCATAAACTTGACCTATGTTTGAGATGCCAACAGAATATTATAATTTGTCCCTTGATTTTGTCTATATGAGGAGATCTTTATTATTTGATGAATTTTAGAGTTTATATTACGCCACAGACCAAAAACTGAAACATGGATTGGAGATATCTGCACCTCCCTCGTCAGGTAGAGTAGAAGCAACACCTTCTCGTGGTTCCGACCTTAGGTGCTCCTGTATATTTTAGACAAGAAACACTTTTATGTCTTATCATTATGATACCCTCGCTCAGTATTTGTTGGGTACAGTGTTATAGCAATATCCATTTTGTTAGCTGATGCAGTTGTAGTTTTTGGTTTGGAAGTGGGGGTTCACTTGCCTCTTGTTTCAATGTTTTCTTTTCCTTTGGAAAACTTGTATAATACCCATTAAAAATCAAAATCAATCCTACTGCTGTCTGTTGATTTTTTTTTAAACTACATGAAATCTGTGCGTTCATGTTTTGTGTGAGTGCGTGCATTTACATTGTTTTTCTCGATGGCAGTGTTGGTCAAATGATCTGCCTTTTCAGTCCACATGAAAATTGTTGTTTGCCATGAAATTTAGTGCATACATCCATAGTCCCCAGACATTTAATCAAATAACTTTGGTGATCTCCTGACTTGTCATCTGGCACAAAGGCTTTGACCAAATTTGACCAGTGGTTTTGGTTTGTGACCAGATGTCTTAAATATTTTTCTGGTTCCAACAGCTTTAGCTTCACCTTAACTTGAGTGCTAATTAGCAAATATTAGCATGCTGAGACAGTAATGATGAAGAACATTAAAATCATGTTTGGCATTGCCATATGGAGCATTTCAGCATGTTAATGTTAAGATTTAGCTCAGAGCTGTGCCTATAGAGCCCAACAGAGACACCAGCACAATGGCTCTCCCAACAGGATTTTTCATACAAGGTTACTTTCCTAATTGGAAAAGAAAACAGTTAAGGCCTATTGAATGATTTCATACGGAAACAGTTACTTCAAAGACAACTATTAATAAATCACCACATGAGCCATCTGGTTGTTCGGTTGTTTCGATGAGGCTGCTGATGTCATGGACCCGAATTGTTTGAAGCATTTGATTTGCGGCCTTGAGGTTTCTAACGAAGTGATGTGGTTCATATGATGCTGAGAGCGATAGGTCTTGATATGTAGGTCTTGAAATTCAAAGCAGACATTTAGATTTGTCATAGTCGGAACACCGCAGCTGTCACTGATAACAATCAACTGTGTTGTATTCAAGAGTCCCAGTAAGCCATGACAGCGTGAAAGTGAGCCGGCACAGACAAAACCAGGACCATGACAACTAAGCCACTTTAATGGATTCAGTCTTCATTAACTTTATTGTTTACTCTTCATATTATAGCACAATGTCTCCTGGGAAAATAGTCTCTCTTACAAACATTTCAATGCTGTAACACCCGCCATATTGATTAATCTGAGGAATCAACTGGCACACCTGAAATTTATTGGCTTTTATTTTGTAACACTGATCCTTTAGCTGAAACATTTTTTTAAAGACATCAAACTGTTTCTTCACACATACCAGATGATTAAAGCTGCAGTCATCAGATGTAACTGATAACATTCAAATGGATCTGTTGCATTCAAGAGTCCCAGTAACACATGACAGCGAAACAGTGAGCCAGTACCGTAAAACTGAGGCAGCTGGATTAAATTTTTGAATCATAACACAAAGTCTCCTGGGAAAGTAGTCTCTCTCACAAACAATCTGATGATGTGACATCAACTAAATTGGTGGATGATAGCAATCGGCTTGCACACCTGGTATTTAGGTATGTAGGCTGGAATTAGATGGAACTATGATGATGAACTATGATGGGAATACAATCATACAACCAGGCAGACACAAACTATTGCCCAACCCTAACAGGTACAACAGGACCTCGAAAGTTTCATCTGTGTAAGCAAAAAACAAACAAACAAACAAAAAAGGCAGAATATATATTAAATTTCCTCAAAATATGAGATCTTGAAAGTGAAATTAGAAGCTTGAAGTTGCAAAACTTATTTTTTTAAGTAACTCTCTTTCATATGTATTTTTAAATCAGTGGATGTTCTTGTAACATGATGTACATGTTGTACATACATATACGTTCACTGTATGTCACACTGTTGCCTCTAGGGGGAAATCATTGTACACAGTTGAAAGGAAGAGACTTCAAGCTTGTTCAAATCCAAATTGCTGGTGTGTCTTAACTGCTAAACAGTAATCATTTTTATTGGGCAGTCTCTTATATTAACCACAATTTCTGTATACTTTAATGATCAGAAGTGGACACAGGTAAACAAACATTTGCACTCTGTCCCACTCTCTTTCTTCAGAGGCTTACTGGTTGAGTGAAAATCCCTCCATGAAAACAGGGCTGAAGCCTCACTCCAGGATTACAGCTTGAGGAAGATTTAGTGTCTGACACATGTTGCACGCTCCTTCTCTGCGAGCCTTTCCTAAGTCCAAACAATTAACTCAGAAGAATCAATGGCTGCTCCGCTGGATCACTGGACATAACATGAACAGGAATGAACCCTCAGGATGGAAATATTGCTCCCTGTTCCCATGTGGGAGGACTTTAACTGGAAGTATAGGACATGTTTATACCTTAAAATCTGCATGAGAGAAGCTGTGCTGTAAACAAACTTTGCTGAAGAGCCCAGCAGATTGAGAGGGGGAAGGTGGTGTGAATGGGACAGGACAGCTGGACTCAAATGCACACTTCAGGGATGAGCAGCACCCCAGCGATGGCACCTCTGTCTCCAGGGCTGGGTGGCAGCCCACCACTGTCCACTATGTCAACCAAGAAGGCCAACTTTCAGTCTCTAGGATCTTTGTCAGCAGGAATACTTTCGCCCTCGCTTGCCAGGGCCTCCTTTCATCAGGCCAAACAGGCCTCCAGTCCCTTGAACTCTTCCACCCAGTCCATTATGAGCTCTCCAAAACTTTGGCAGAAAGCTTCCATCTCCAGACTCGCAGAGGAGTTTTTCTGGATCGGTAGCAGTGTGGTGGCACAGCCAAAATGGAGACTGGGTCAGATAGGTAAGATTCACCAATGACTGATGAAATTATGCTGCTTTTTTTAAGACTCAGACTACTGCACAACATTAACAGGTTGTTTATCAGAAGTGCGTACTGTAAACCAAAGGAACAATTTTGAAATCATTTTTTTCTTATTGGACACACATATGACATTCATACAGTATTTCAAATTCAAGACATCTGAATTTTAAGCCTCATAATATTTTCAAGCCTCGGTAACTCAACGAAACAGAGTCGCAGGGAAGCCTGTGAGTAGATAATGGGCATATGGACTGTAGACAATCCTTAAGGATTAGCCTGAATGATGTGCCAGGTTGCGTCACTTGCATCTGAGCCTCAGATTACAAACCCAGGTTACCTGCTCTTTGCGCACAAAACAATCACACCATTTCACCGTGACCTTAAATGTTACAGGAGAACTGTTTGATCTGACACAATGCTGTAGTGCAAGCACTTTACACATGCCATTTAAAGTTGCCAGAAATCTCAGCAAAGTCCAGAGAAACCACTTAAATCCTGGTGATGCAATTTGTAACTGATGGGTTTGAACGTTAGAGATTATTTCAGGGTTGTGTTTCTTTTCCTTTGTTTGCATTCCTATCATTAACACATACAAGTACTTCAATCCTTGTGACTCATCCTATAATCTCATGAACAAGTGCTTGATGGTAAACCTCTTGTCTTGACTGTCTCAGGGATTCTTTTGACGTTGTCATTATTTTTTCTTGTTAGTCACAACACATGTACAGCTGTATTTCACAAAATAAACTGTCATCTAGTAATAATAGTTTGAAATTTGAATAACAATAACGAGCCTACTCGCCAACATGCTACATTTTACATACAATAAACTGAATATCTGATTTGCACAAGCTCCCCATGATGTTAGCAGTAAATGACAGATCATCCCTGTAGATTTCTGACAAACTCGGCAAATAGTGAGTGAAAGCATCTTGACTCAACTTGTGCTCTCCCGCAGTGGAGAGGTGTATGTGCACCATGCAGACCGGTACTCAGATGACCAAACTGAAGGGAAAGAAGAAAGGACTGGTCCGATTTTTTTACCTGGATGAGCACAAATCCTGCATCCGGTGGCGGCCCTCTAGGAAACATGATAAAGCCAAAAGTGAGCGACTATAATTATGAATTTTAAGTGTTTATTCTTGCAGCATTCAGCACTGATCACATGGCAATAGAGTAACTACTATAGAACCAATCACCATGGGCGATAATACAAGGACCGAACTTATCAGCTTGGGTGATGCTTGCACATTTTTGTAAACTACACACATACGAGTTTCCCTGACCTGTATGGGGTCAGAAATGTTAGTGACTTTGTTTGGTTAAAGGTTAAAATACTGTACAGCAAGATCACTTTGAGAAAAAGAGTAGAAACTGACAATAATGTAGTTGTTTGAGCCCACTGTTTCTTTCGTAACACCAAAAGGAGTGCAGAATTTACTGTTTGTAATGTGCAATCATATTTGATACCTTAAATGCAGTCAATCAATGACTTTTTTGAGGCATACCTAACTTCTGCATTATTTATATCAAATATTGCTCTATGTTAAAAAAAAGCCTTCTAGTCCTAAAAATCGTAAATCTGTACTTAAAGCAAAGAGACTTTGGGAGACAGATAAATGAAAGAATTTGCATATGACTTAAGGCTATCTCCAGTAGTTCAGCACAAATAGAGTCCACAGACAGATGATAGATATCTCTGAATGCCCCTCCCTACTTTATTGATCTGTGTTTCAGTTACTATTGATTCCATTCATGAAGTCTGCGAGGGGAAAAAGTCAGAGATCTTCAGGCGCTACGCAGACAACCGCTTCGACCCAAACTGCTGCTTCAGTATTTACTATGGGGAGCGTGTGAAGTCCCTGGACCTGGTCTCCACCAATGCAGAGGAGGCCCGCACCTGGGTCACAGGGCTGAAATACCTCATGGCTGGCATCAGTGATGAAGACAGTTTAGCCCGGAGACAGCGCACACGTGATCAATATCCTTTATTCTGCTTCTCCTACACGTTTTGATCTTTGAATCACTATGACATTATCATAGATATTTCACCACATGTTTAAGTTTAAATAAAGTGAAAATCAACACACCAATTTGTAAAAACTTAGAATAATCTAACAGAAAACATTAAGTGACATGAACGTGATCACAGAGGTTTCTTCCTTAACTGCAGCCTCACGTGGTTACAGCAGACTTTCTCTGAGGCTGACAAAAATGGAGACAGCACCTTGAGCATTGGAGAGGTTCACCAGCTGCTCCACAAACTCAACGTGAATTTACCCAAGGAGAAAGTCAGGCAGATGTTTCAAGTAAGACTTAAATCAACAAAGGCTGATTAAGCAAGTTGCAATAAATTAAAAGACTATGGCCTATATCTAAAGCTACCTCTGCACTTTTGTATATTCAGTGAGGTTAATTGATTAGCATTATATGATGCTTCAATCAGTTGTGACTGCATGGCTACAAAACATCATTACATTTGTCAAGCTACAATGTAGTTCAGCCAGAAGCATCACAAATGTCCCTTTTTTAAATTTCTGTGATATAAATGAACTGAAAAATATTAAATAAAACAAGACTCACTGCCATGATGACAGTTTGTCCTAAACTTTCCTGGGTGTGTGCATCTTTGCCACCTAAAGGAAGTTAAGTGTTTACAAGGGAAACTCACCAGCCTCCTGAGCAGCCGTGTTGTTAGGTTGGAGTGCTGAGGGCGACTAATCCATCCCCCTGCCCCCAGCCTTTGTTATTTTTCCTTTAGTGTTGGTAAAAGCATTTTGTGCATCTTTTTCATTCCAACCAGGAAGTCCTTCTTTCTACCTCTGGTGACTTAAATAAGTTAACTACAACTCAGCAACCTACCCTTGTGTGCTGTCAGAAGGTTCCCATTTTTCTTACCGTGGTAATCCTATTGCTACCAGACACCTAGCATAACAGGCTGAAAACGTAAAAAATGAAGAAAGTGGATGAAGGTGTAAATCCTTGATTTATCTTTTTAATATGTGACCTTTACATTGTTCAGTCAGAGAAACAATAAAACAAAAGTATGGAGACTGAGCCCGCAGACAGATACGTATATGCAGTGTTTTGGCAGGACGTAGCATGAGAGTGCCACAGGAAGGCCATATGGCCTCTGCTGAACAGATGGCTTTGGTTGCACTGCAATATTGCTTTACTTCAGTACCTCACTGTCCTCCTCTCCTGGTGATGATAGTCTCTGTGAACGAGCTCTGTCATGTTTGATGCTGATAGAGATATGTATGTCCTTCCGTTGCCTCGGCACATATTTTCTCTCCGGTTATCACAAATCATACACACTTAGGGAGAGATTTCTTGCTCACGAAATACTTTTGTCGTTATCTGTAGGATGCAGACACAGACGAGAACCAGGGCTCTCTGGGCTTTGAAGAATTCTGTTCGTTCTACAAGATGATTTCCACACGTCGAGACCTCTACTTGATAATGATCTCCTACAGCAATCAGAAAGAAGTCATGGATCTTCATGACCTCACACGCTTTTTGGAAAATGAACAGAAGGTACAACAAAATGTAAAAAAAGATTCAGGCCAATCCTTCAACTTAGCTGGAAAGATCCCCCTACCAATCCTTCAACTTAGCTGGAAAGATCCCCCTACTGTGTATTATTTTAAGAGTGATTATGCTGAGCTCCACACACTAGCTAATAAACATATAAAAACAACTTCTGAAGTACATGTGTAAGTTAATGATCAGTTAAATCAAATATTCCACTAATATTTTCTAATGTGCAGGTGCGAGGTCTGGCCAAAGAGCATCTAGTTGACATAGTGGGCAAGTTTGAGCCATGTCCTGAGAACCTGCAGCGTATGGTGCTGGGTATTGATGGTAGGAAGAATTTAATAAACAATCCATTTGATCGCCGAGCATTGGGATGTCACAAACTTGGACCTAACTCAACATCGATGTTTCTTCCTCCCTTCAGGTTTTACCAACTTCATGAGGAGCCCTGCAGGTGATATCTTCAACCCTGAGCATAATCAGGTGAACCAGGACATGACCCAGCCCCTGAATAACTACTTCATTGCCACCTCACACAACACCTACCTGACAGGAGACCAGCTGCTCTCTCAGTCTCGAGTGGAAATGTACGCCTATGTTCTCCAGGCTGGCTGTCGCTGTGTGGAGGGTGAGAGCCTGCAAACCCAGAACTTCAGCTCTCCTCACTGCCTCACTTTTATGACATTACGTACAAGGTGACTCACTCACCTTGAGTCTTTTGTTCTTTTTGTCTCCTTTGTCAGTGGACTGCTGGGATGGGCCTGATGGAGAGCCCATTATTCATCACGGCTACACCTTAACATCCAAAATTCTCTTCAAGGATGTTGTTGAAACGATCAATAAATATGCCTTTACAAAATCACAGTAAGTTCTTCTGAGTCCTGATACTGATGTGGAGGCTTTTACCTTAAAATAGCATCATACTTCTTTCAGTACCATCACTGAAGTATCACCACTCCCCTGACCTTCAGGTACCCAGTGATCTTGTCCATAGAGAACCACTGCACTGTGCCTCAGCAGAAGAAAATGGCAGAGTACCTGAAAGAGGTGCTGCAAGACAAACTGGATCTGTCCAGCGTCAACGTACATGAATGCAAGAAGTTGCCCTCCCCTGAAATTCTGAAAGGCAAAGTTTTAGTCAAGGTGAAACTTTTTTCAGCCTTCAATTCTGAGCTTCAGTGATTAAAAAAAGTACAAATAATATGCAGCACTGAATGGACATGAACTCTCAATATTCATCAATCTTTATTTCTCTTTTTCAAGGGAAAAAAGCTGCCAGCAAACCTTGATCCTGATGCAGAGGAGGGTGACGTGTCTGATGAAGACACTGGTGATGAGGATGAGGAGGACGAGGACGATGATGATGATGATAAAGCACAGGCAAATGCGACAGATAAAGAGGATAGATAGATAGATAGATAGATAGATAGATAGATAGATAGATAGATAGATAGATAGATAGATAGATAGATAGAT
>JAQNCA010000014.1:11051655-11082459 GCA_029783725.1 Acanthurus tractus
ACACCCTTTGAAAAAACATGGCTTCAAAAACCTTAAATTGGTTGTTGTTTATTTTTTCTAATGAACTATGGCATTTTTTTTTTTTTTTTTTTTTTTTTTTTTATGATTTCATGATTTGCCTTCCCTTTTATTTCTCATCTTATTCTCTACAGTTGACTCTCTCTTGGACCCAGAAAACAGACTGCACTTAACCACGGACGAACAGCTAAAGGCCCTACTGGACAAACTGGATGTGGTCACCTCCATGCACACCAGTGGTGGTCGAACCAAACGCATCAGGCTGCTGCGGCGAGAGATCAACACTCTGAGACAGAAGATGAACCAGCAGCAGCAAAACTCTCAGTGTGTGAATGGCAAGGATGATGAAGGAAAAGAAGAGGAGGAGGAGGAAGAGGAGGAAGAAGAGGTGAAGGACAAGAAAAAGAAAACCAGTGTTGTTGATAATGGACCTTTGACAGCAGTTTCCAACTCAGGGACAGGTAAAAAATTTTTTACCCCATATTATTCCATCTGGAATTTGGAAAAGGCACTACACATTTATTTATTATTGATTTATTTGTTTTATCTGTTAATCAGTTTAAGATTTTGGGTATAACATGTCAATTAGTCCAGTGAGTCAGAATTGCCCTAAAATGTTTTGTTTTGTCAAATTTTACAGTGATATAGAATAAAATAGTAAATCCCAACATTACGGCTGGAGAGTTTGTTTCTAAATGACTTTTAAGATTTTTTTAACAAGTCCATTTCAGCTCTATTTATAATCCTGATGCAAATTTCTCTTTGATCCAGATGACTCTCCACCTGTGCTGGAGCTTACCTGCCCGGTATCATCCCCGCTGCCAGGAGACGCTCCTCTCGAACCCCCTGTCCTGGGCATCGTAACTGGAGGGCGAAGGTCACCCGGACGCTCCTACAAGCGTCAGAGGTCGTCTCGCAGTGGAAGCAAAGGCCAAGGTGAAGATGAGGCTGAAGTTGGTGAAACGCCATCTTCACAACCCGAGGCTGTCCACGAAGTTACTCCACTGGGTACACCCCCAACTCCACCTTTGGTTGGAGTCGGTCGTCGCACATCTGTCCTGTTTAAGAAAGCTAAAAACGGGGCACGAATGGCAAAAAACAAATCCCCACCACAGCAAAACGGAAAAACACCAGAGGACAAAACAAACGGGTTGGACAGCACTACTGTTAGCCCAAATTCACCCAGTGTGACCAACATCACTGCCTTACCTCCTACTCCTAACGCTTCCCCTTCACCTCCGTCTCCTTCCTCACATCACCTGAGGTCCAGAGGCCACAACTCAGAGAGTGAAGCAGACAAACACCCTCCACCCAGCAGAGAAGAAGGTTAGCACAGTTACAGAGAGATTTTTGAGTTTCCACAAAGTCCATACTTGTCACTGCTTCATTTGTGTCTCCACCAGGCCTGACAAATGGAAAGCACACCACTGCAGACCGTGATGACAACGACCAAAAACTGAAGTGAGTACAGAGTCACAGAGAAAATGGGCTCAATGCAGACTATATGAACAGATTTGGTTTTCAGCTGCAGTAAGAGCAACTGAAGGGAATTTGCGGCATTCATCGATTTTCTCATACTACATGATACAGAATTTTCTCTCAGGTAAACGTGAAATGTAGGAGTGGTCCAGACAGAAAGTCTGCCAGTCCTCTCAGGGGGCAAAATACCTACCTGATTTAGGATAAAACTACTTAAACTGAATGAATTTGGGGTTTAAATGTGACAAATTTAAAAAAAAATCTACTGTAATTTACGGACTATAAGCCACTACTTTTTTCCGATGCTTTGAACCCTGCAGCTTAAACTATGATGCGGCTAATTTATGGACAACTATAAATGAGAAAGTGTGTGACAAAGTTATGCTGAGGCTGTTAAATTCTGACACTGAAGAAGACAGTTTTCGTGGTTTAAGTTGTTAAATTTAGTGAGTGCGGCTTATATTCAGGTGCGGCTTCTAGTCAAAAACCATGTAGAAAACAAACTTGATGCAATATGAATATTGCCCTCTCAGTAATTGGCAATATATGATATACAGTTCCACCCATAAAAAGTACCTCTAACTGTCTTGCTTTTGTCCCCTCACAGCTGCAGTGTCTCCCCACCCAAACGAAGCCGTGGCAAACCTGCATTGGCTAAAGTTCCCGGCAGTGAGAATGGAGACATCTCTGGGTCTGGTGTGTATGATGAGAAGGCAATCAAAGTACAGTGAAAAGATTCACTGTTTGCAGTTTTCATGAGCAGTACAGTTCCATTAAATTCTCAATTTGGGCTCAAGAGCTGTCATGAACACAAAGTAATTGGATATATTGGAATATCCTGTTCACAGGAAAGTCTACACTTCTGTCTTTAGATAGTGAGACTGAGCTTGCACCTCTGGACCTCGTTTGGGCCAAATGCAGAGGATATCCGTCATACCCAGCAATGGTGAGGATGAATTTAATCTATGGTGTACATGCTGCAGCATTTCTTTGGCTCATAATGCAAAGTGTCAGAAGCTGACTTAAAGAAAAAGGCTTCTTTGAATCCCATAGAAGGGAATGATAATTCAGTCAGCTGGAACTGACAGAATCTTATTATTACAGATTGTTGACCCGGACATGCCTCAGGAAGGGCTTCTTCACAACGGCATCCCCATCCCAGTGCCTCCTGTGGAGGTGCTCAAACTGGGCGAATGGAGAGAAACGGAAGAAGGCAAAAAGCTCTTCTTAGTGCTCTTCTTTGACACCAAAAGGACTTGGTAAGATTCACACAGGCAGGCTAAACCTCATGCTGAATTTTGAAACTATCAGGAGTGGTCTTTGTCACTTTGAAAAATTGTCCGTTTTTTTTTTTTTTTTCAGGCAGTGGCTCCCGAGGAACAAACTGCTGCATCTGGGGATGGATGACACTGTGGACAAACTGCGCTTAATGGAAGGCAAGAAACCGAGTGTTCGCAAGTCTGTACACACTGCATACGACCGGGCCATGGTACATTTAAACCATGTGAGAGGAAATCTAAACTTCACTCCCTCCAATTTTATTTAATTTTCAGATTTTATCATCTTGAGCAGGCTGCTTGGTTTTATGTGTAGAAGCTTTATCAAAGTCCCTAAAAAGGTGGAAGGTAAAATGAACAGTTGCTGGTATTTGAAGGTTTTCTGCATTAAACTGTTGCTCTGAGTTTTTTAAACGGACAGAAAAGTGCTTAAAAGAGATTTTCCTTGATGAAGTTGTTCTTTTATCCATGTGATTTTTTTTAAAAAAAGGATTTTACACAACCACTGTTGCTATGTGTTCATATAAAGTTTTTATTTCAGGCCAAAGTGAGTCAAGACTTGAGTGACAAGTGTGTAAATATTTAATTGTCAAAGGGATTGTCTTGATTCAAAACATATTTAGATTGTATTTGCCATTGAAATGCCACCATGTTAAATGAAATGTGAAAGTCCCACGTGATGTTCACGTCATATCTTGACTCTTCAACAGCTATTGATAAAAATTATTACTTTTGTCATCAAAAAATTCTTTTCTAATCCTATGTGTTGTAGGAAATATTATATAAACATTTTTGTGCCCAAATGCTGAACATGTAAAAAGCACCAAACTTAGAAAAGCAACCATTTTCTTTCAATCCTCCTTCCACTGAATTCTGTAGAAGTTCAGGGAGAAATACATCAATTTAAAACTAAGCCCGAGGTAGAATATAATTTGATTGTTAGAATGTTTTTTATTGAACAACTCGGTAATTTTTTTGTAGATCCAAAATGCTTGTTAAAGAACAATTCAAAATGAATAGAAAAGGGGATACCAATGTAAACGCTGTTGAACTGTTGGTCGAGTTATGACGTGTTATAGGTGAGACTCAAAGGTCTTGAATTATTTTTCCATATTGTGAAACTGTATTATCATACTAGAATGTTTTGAGTACCCAATGCAGCTACTCGGTTAGTAATATGTGAAGCCACTACACAGATGAAGAAGATTATTTTGTGGTTCTGATTACGTCTACTGCGATTGATCACTGATGAACATGCAGTTGTTTGCAGATTTGGCTGAAATTACTTGAAAAGCACAACTGGTCTGTTTAAAAAAAAAAAATAATGATAATAACTTGAAGGACAGGAGACTCATGGAGCTGTATATGGCAAAGATTTGTGTGTGAGCGTGTGGACAGTATACATACTGTATATGAATACAACCTTAGTGTGGTAAAGGTGCATGTGTATAGTTTTGTAAATATGTAAATGTATGTTTATATTGGCTTACATGAAGTAATTTAAGGAATGCAAAATCAAATTTAGATTTTAATTTATAATTTGTTGCAGTCAGGAGTGTTATTTAAAAAGTGAAATATTGAGAAGATTTATGTATGACGCTAAGTAGCTCTTTAATAGTGATGGTAATCACCAACATGTCAGAATTTATTCTCTATAGCTGAGGTGGCACAAGACCTGAGCTCTGTAGGCAGCAGTGAGCGGCACTAGTCTACGAAGGTTTTTTTGTTTCGTTTTGATTTGTTTCTTTCGTCTTGGGTGGCACAGGAGATTTTTGATCTTGTCATTTGAACTGAACGGCAAGATCTATAATCTGCCTGAGACGATATTTTCTCACACAAGAATAAATGCTGTTTGAATCAACCGCATGTTTGTGTATTTCATCAACCAACCACTTTCAACCTGCTCAACTTAGTGTATTTTTTTTTTTTAATTTCCTTCCTTTGGGTTGATAGATTCTTAGAAAAAGAAGAGAACATGAATATTTGAGGCTTAAGATTTCCAGGAAAAGATATTCTGCACACTGATAAATGCAATCTATGAGCAAACTAAAGATGCAACAATTCATGCAATGTGTTCAAAGTCATCTTCACCTGAAAAAGACCTTAAAGATCAAAACATTGCTGGGATTTGTTGTGCACTCTGTTTAAATCACACTTCTATGCTGTAATCATTAAATCTAGTCAACTGCCATGTCCACTTCAGTAGTATAACCTGTCACTGATAAATACATCAACAAACAGTGTATCATTTAATGGATAGAGGAGTAAGTTATCAGTATGTGGTTGTCAGCAGTTTGAGTGTTTACCTGATCATATTTAACTTGTATGTATATACAAGTTGAAAGTGTTGTATGTAGGTGATCAGCCGCTGTCAACTTGTATTATATCACAGTGACAAAGATTGATATAAGCTTGAAATACAGAATCCCAGACATGAACTTCACTGCAAGGTCTTGTAAAATCCTAAATATGACATTTAGGTTCAAGGAAAAATAGGGGTAACATTTACCATTAACTTAAATAAAAGATTACCAGGTTCTAACAATGTAATGGTCACATGTCACAGCCTGCACTCTAAACTACTTGTCTCTGCTGGTATTAGCACTTTGCTGACTGGCCAAACACCACGTTGGTTTGGATTTCTGTGAGGCTAAAGTGTGTTATTTAGAAATAAGGTTCAGGTGAGTTCAGGCCTTCAGGTCAAATCAAGCTGCAAAAGATGTGAGCAACAAATGCCACTGATCAAAGACATGATGAAAAGAAGAGTCTCAAGCAAATGTTGGTTATGCCTATTTTAAATTTCAACCTTAAATCTTTCTGTTCTCAGATGTTTCTCGAAAAAAAAAAAAAGTGTAATATGGTACCAATGACATCAAATTATTTGAAAAAAACTGCTCCACTGAAGTCAAAGTCAAGTTTTAATTATTATCGGAAACATAATTTTCCATATTTATTAAATTAAATGCTTGCCTGTAGACTAATTTCCTATGATTACTGGCTAATTGAAATCACAAACTAATAAAACATGCAAACTTAGAAGAGCATTCAATTGGAAGTCTTCTGTCTCCATTTGTCCTATAATTTGTACTGAGTGGCATAATTCTTCCTGGGAAAATTATAGCAATAGAACCCTCCCACAAAATCAGGCATATCTTGATGATTTGACATTTCCCGATAGATAAAAAAGAAACTTGTTCACCACATCCCCACTTCATTAGGACACCTGTAGATTTGTGCAACCTGGGATTTATTTCATAATACTATTGACAATTGACGGAAATTCCTCAAAGGACACAAGGATGAGGCTACTGTTTTATAGACCATCTTTACAAAACTATTATCCAAAAACAAAAGTTGTTTGAAGTCACTACATTAAGTGTAAACTGATAAACAAACTACAAGTATCTGCAGAAAACTTTACATGAGCTCTGTGGCGTCTTTTTTAGCTGAACAGATGATGAGCAAACAACAAAGTTTGACTCCTACCAACGGAAACACTGAAAATGACAATGATCATTTAAGGAGATCAGATTTTCTACTTGTTCTCTGCAAAAAAAAATAAATAAATAACATGAATGAAACCTGATCATCTTAGTTTTGAGTAGAAACACCAGTGGGATATGAAACAACACCATGTTTTAACGTTCTGTCACAAACAAGTTTGTAGATTTGCCGTTTGTTCCAGGCCAGGCATGACACAATGTGGCCTATCCCTGTTCTAGCAGTTAGAGCTGTTGCTATTCCAGTTTCTGTTGAGCCCAAAACACAACAGACCTTCATTTCCTGCATATCCTGTCTCGCAACATTGAGATGTTTTTGCATCATGAATGAAATCTAGTCTGAGTACATTTTACTCCTCATTCTTAATTTGCACAAGAAAGATTATAGCATATGAATGAACTGTCACCTGTGTTACATTCACTGTCCGTGAGGAAAATTTCTCTCTTGTTGCAATAATAAAACAATATAAAAAACATTTCAATAACATTGCCATTATTTTCTACCACAGTTTAATTTAAAACGTACTAATGTTTGTTTTGCCCTGACTCTTTCAAATAGAAAGCAGTGATGCGACGACATGCTTTCTCGTTGTGGAAAAGAAATAATACTAGTTTGAAAGAGGTCATTCCTTCTTAAATAGTGTAAAACGTAGTGTTTAATTCCAGTAGTCAAAGTCTGTCAAGTCCAACAAGTGTCAAAAGAGGGTTCAAAAATATCTTGGAACCAGTGTACAAACTATTGTTGAATGAGGCAGAGCTATAGGAGAGATAAGAAGCCGTTATCTGTGGAGTCTTGCTGGTCAGATTTGCCACCTCGAGAGCTCTTGCTGGGGTTCGGGGTGGTTGAATACTTTGGAGGGTATCTGATGAAGAGACGGTCCTCCTCCTTTTTAATCCACCTTAGAAGCTTAGTGATAGCAGTGATGGCACAGGCCTTTGTCACCAGAGGACTGAAGCAGGTGTACAGCTCAAATTTACTTGTGACCTGCAGTGGAGAGGAAAATCGATATTTTCAGTGGGGGAAGTCTGTCACCGTTCACATGAGTGTAAGAATAGTTGGACACACTGGGAAATGCATTTATTCCCTTTTCTTGCTGAGAGTTAGATGAGAGGAAAGATACTGCTCTCATATCTGTTCAATAGATATGAAGTCACAGCCAGGAGCTAGCTTATTTAGCTGGAAACAAAGGGAAACATAAGGCACAGAGAAGTTCAGAAAATTCACAGCAGTCCTGAATAAAAAGAAATTGTCCCAAACCCTGAATCATTTTCTGTTTGTTTTAAAAATTACACTAGATCAGAGTTATTAACTACAGACCATTGTGAAATATTCTTTTGGTGTTGCCTATCGATGGGCAAGTACTGGTTCTCCACTAGCTACACAAGTGACTGAGAAGTAATCTTTTGATTGAAAGGTCTGTACATGAATTATGACTGTAATTAAGTAATATTTTAGGACTGTACAGTGGTGTTGCAGGCTGGCAGTCAAAGAGGAGGAGTGGTCTGAAACATATGTTGCACAGATGCAACATGTATGTATTGTATAGTCACTGTGCCCTTTCAAAAAAATACTCTGGTGCATAATCCATAGTACAGCCAACACTGTCCTATTTAAGACAGTTTAAACCCATGAAACTGAGCCAAGCCAGCTGTTCCCTCTTGTTTCCCGCCTTCATGGTTTGCTAAACTCACTGTCTCCAGGATCCTTCTTCACACTAAACAGACATTTGAGCACTATCAGTCTTTTGATCTAAATCTCTACAAGGAAGCACATAAATGCATTTTCTAAACTTTTGAACAGTTCCTTACAATATCTGTACAACACATTCAGACACCCTCATGTCAGGGAAAATCGATTACAGGCAAAGATAATGTTTAGAGGTTGTACATAGTAACAGAGAGAGAATGTATCCGTAAACACAGCTACATACCCAGGCCAGCAGAGTTTCCCTCTCAGCAACGTGGTAGATGAGCTTAAGGGGTCGGGAGGTGCTGTGGATGCGACTGTGCATATAACGATAAAGGTCTAGCAGTCTCATTTTCTCCTCTTCGCTGCTGTAAGGTGCCTCCATCTCTGGGCTATAATCAGCAACACATCAAATTTAAGGTTTCAGACGGATGATTTTCCCATAAACAAAAATACAGTGATATAAAGAACCACTGTGGCTAAACTGATAAACTCTTCAATCATTAAGACTATTGATTTTTGACATTGATAAGACACAGGTGCACATTAAAGAGGCCCAGCAAAACACAGCTTCACAGGTAATTTGAAGGAAGACTTTTGCTCTTTCCAACGTTCTTCTGAAAACTACTTAAAAATGGTATTATTAAACCAAATAAAATCATTATTCTTAGTGTGGCGCTATGATATTTTCTATAGTTTTTCTTTCCTTTTTAAGGTTGCAGGCTTATGTAATAGGACACCTAATGCTTTCAGTTTAGCTCATTGAGAGAGAAGTGAAGTGAAGTGGCAGGATTAGTGAGAGTCTTAAGTTCTCACCATTTCATTTCTGTATCTCACTTTCTTTCAGAAACAGATCTCTTAGTAAACGCCGACCACACTAAGCCATATGTTTTCTTAAATTAAATATACTTTTTTGTTCATACAAATTCCTTAAAACAAAGTTTACAACATTTTTAACTTTCATTGTTAAACATAATAAACGAGTTCAGGCTCATATTTCCTTCCTGTGGTGGCATGAATAATGGCAAATGCACAAACACACACACCTGGTGAACTGAGTGAGCTGGCGGTAGTTGTCTGGCACGTCAAAGGGCTTGTACATGAAGTGTCTGAGGTCTGAGACGCCCACCTGGCTCACACTGTACGACTGGACCTTGGCAATGAGGCTCAGGGAGTTCTGAGCCACCATGGCCTCCTCTATTTTCCTCTTGCACTCAGCTACAGCGTAGAAAGCCTCCTTGTCTGTCGAGAGCAGCAGCAGACAAACAGTGCAGTCTGGAGGGTCCAGGTAAGAAATATATGCATAAAAGTAACAGTCAGGGTTAAAGAGGGGGAGGCAGATGGGAGTCCAGATCTCCCCAGCCTGAAAGGCAGAGGAGGCTCCAATGAGGTTAAGCAGGAGGTGGACGTCAGCAGGTTCCAGCCTGGTGTCCTCAATGACTGTCTTTTCTTGGACGATGGTAAGCAGCTGGTTCTTGGCGATGAGTATGGAAAATACCAGATTGGGGGTGATCGCTTTCTGCAGGATCAGGCTTAGAGAGTCCCTGAGAGAGGAAGCTAAGGGCAAGCAGTGAACTGCTGCAAGCAGGAAGCTGGGATCAGAATCCACCAGGTTAAGAAGACCATCCAGGATCTTCTCTGAGCCTGCCAGGAGTCTCCTCAGGTCGTAATTTTTCTTGTGTTCAAAGATGCGGGATATGCTGGCCTGGGTGAGCATGCTGATGATCTGATAGTACACATAGAGGAGCTCTCCGCGTAGCTGCCGCTCAGACTGACGACTGCTGGAGACACACACCAGCACGAGGGGCCCTTTCTGCAAGAACACCACAGTGTGCTCTTCTGATGGAGGGAAGAAAAGACATCAGACTTTAGGGACAACACTGGAAGTAACGCTTGATGTCTCCCAACAATAACTGACAGCTCTATACTAAAACATAATTGACATGTTGTCGACTTGGAAATGAGTATAAATGTAACAGGTTTTACGAGTGTGCTTTTAAAGCATAGTTGTAAATGCATCAACTTGTCCTCTCTTCATATTTCAGACAAGGTGCTCTATGGTGCAGTTCTTCTGATCATTGGCAATAAATTACTTGCCCTTCATAGCAAGCCAGACTCCCTGCAGTCAAACTGATTGGCCACTCGTACCAACAATTCTCTGATAAATTCTACACTTGCTCTCATTTATGTAAATAAAAAACAACAACATTTACAGTCATGTGGACAAAACAAAGAAAAAAAAATCATGCTAATGCTCTCACCTGAATAGACTGAGCGGATGATATTGTTTCCACTCTGAACAAAGGAAACCAGTGCCATCATGACTCCCATTGTAGATGAAAGAGCCTCTTCACTGCCGTATCGGGAATAAATGGGTTTGCCTGCTTCACTTAGAACAAAAACATGCTTCCTGTGCTGCCGCCAGCTGTCAGCTGTCACGTCCTCATCTCGATGAGACATGAAAGCAGGAGATTCCTGGGTGCCCGCTTCCAACAAGGGAGAAGACCTTCCCTTCACACCTATTCCTTGCTCCTCCAGCTTGGCCTTGGCCAACATAGTAACAACAAACTCCCCAGAATCCCCCTGGTCATTATCAGAGGTGGCATCTTCAGTTCCTATGTCACTTGGCTGGGTGGTCACCTGACACTCAGAGGTTTCAGTCTCCTCAGCCACTAGCTTTGTTACCTGGTTAGAAGGGGGCTCTCCATCCAGACTCTGCTCTTCTTCTGAAACACCTGATGGGAGTGAATCTGCAGCAGGCTCCTCTTTGCTAACATTGGTACTGTCATTTCTCTCCACCACATCGGGAAACATGTGATTCCCCAAGAGGGAGAGAGAAGTAGCCAAGGTGTCAGCTGAAGCAAAAAAAAAGTTAAATAAATAATAAAAATAAAAACGAGGGGTGAGCAAATTTTGAAAATCCTCATGAAAAAATAAACAATTTACCTGCTGGATTTCTCTCAAAGTGTGGATCACAAATCTTCACTCCCTCTGCCTCTCCTTCTTGGTGATTGTCTCTCTCCATGATACCATCCCACTCACTGTAGGAAATAAAAAGCATATTATGACCAAATGATTCTGGTTAAAAACATTTCTAACTAGTGTTTTTCGATGGTCGTAGCATGAATGTTAGAACAACGTGTATCTCAATCGCTGATGAATAGGAGCACTCATGCTGGACCTGTGGTCAGGTCACATGATAACAGAGGATAAGGGGTTACAAGGGGAGAATTGCAACACCGATATACTAAAAAGGCTCTGGGATTTAGGACTGATAAACTTCCAGCAGTCTGGCTAATGTTACACTACAGATATATAACAGTCGGTTGTTGGAGGAGGCGAAAGTAACAGTTATTAGACCACCACAGATGGACTGCTACGATAACGTTCCGGTTATAATAGCGTAAGTTACTTGGAAAGCTGACGTTAGCTTGTCTGGTAACATGCGCAGTGTCTAAAGCCATTACTTTCCATTCTGATAAACCACTGACTATGAATTCCAGTGCAACTCCGTAAATGCTGAATGCAGTTACACGGCTAACATTGCCTGCTAGCAACACAGATCAATTTCATGGCCTCGGCTTAAGAGTGAGCATGCAAGAAACCGTGGTCAGGTAGAATTTGAAAGATAAAGACAAAGAGTAATGCTTACGATGTTGTACCATCGAAACGTTGAGGTGAATATCTAATTCGCTACATTAAGCTCCATCAGTCGTCCGGTAGCAAACAAGCTGTCAAGAATGAGAAGCACAAAACAAATTCTCCTCTTACCACAGCAGACATCCGGAATCACTGATGACAGACACGGGTGACCAATTAGGATGCTCGATGGCTACGGAGAGTCCCGCCCCTTGGAATACGTTAGATACGTAAGAAATTAACGTAAAATTTAGCTGGATACGCTAACAAGTGTGTTAGGGGGTTGTGGTGGGGTTTTTTCATATTTATTCACAATAAATAGTTAACCTTTGCGAATTGTATCGCTATATAAAATAAAACTATCTAAAGCGGATGGTCACTTTCCTTCTTACCTTAGACATTTTGACACGTAGAAAAAAACTAGCGTAGCAATGTGCCAAGTAGCAACATTTGTGCCTCCCGTGTGGTCCTACAGATTATTCCAAAAGATAATCTTGGAAAGAAAACTTTTTCTTAACCTGTTACCCAGCTGCAGGTTGGATCCTCAGGGTAGTTTCGACATGTTACAGAGGTTTACTCTGTGAACACAGCAGTCAAGCATTTGGTCACACCAACGTTTAGAGGCGACATTACCAGACTAGTCGCAGCGACATGCTTTATGTTATTGGTGTTGAAATCATAGATTTAAACATGAGCCTCGCCCCTGAAACGCATGCTATTAACGTCATTCCTGACAGATAGTAGAACTTTCTTTGATCATGCCAAAACAGTTAAAACGAGAACCTGCTGCTGGATAATAGTTAAAAATTTAACAATTATATTTTTTACTAAGGTGCAATGGAAGCTCCCACAAACGATCTAAATTAAAATTCTGTGGTAGCATTCATCCTCACATGTAAAACGTAAAAAACACTGGGAAATACTGTGGACAAATAAATACTTTATATATCAGTAGTTCAAAGGGGAGTTGAATTGACGGGAAATATTCCCATTTGTCTGTTGGATGTTAATCGTAGCGAGCTAACGCAGCTGCGCTACGTAACTACGTCATCAGCGATTCTTCATTCCCTACAACTCATATAAACATCGTAACGGTAAAGATGGCGCCGAGGATGACATACGTTACATAGCCACAGCAATGTTTTGAAAATTATCCATCGCGTACAGAAGTGCACCCTCTTGATTATTTATAATCCTAGTAATCGTGCATAATGGAGGAACCGTGGGATTTTGAGTTTTTGTCCCGCATCGCTGACAGCTGCTTGTCGTTCCTCTCGGAATTTGTTGACGACTGGCTCGCCAACGATATGAGAGTCTCTATATTCAAAATCCTACTTAGCTGGTTAATTTTTAGTCTAATCGCAATTCACTTCGCATGGAAGGTCTATGGGAATACGGTGAACGATATGTATTATCGGCAGGGTGAGTTGTCTTCGATTTCATCTGCATCGCTTGATAATCAAGTGTTTTGTCACGTTGACTTCATTTTCTGTCCGTTAATGTTGATGTTCAGGGACTGGACAGAATGGAGGCACACCTGATACAGCACCCCACCTGGGTGGATGGTAGGTGTCTGAGCATCCATGTCGCTTCAAACAGGTAGATTACCCTCCTAATAGTGCTTTAAAACGTCGGATCGGAAGGTCCACCTAAAGGGGAAATACAGAATTTTTGTCCAGGGTTTTTTATTTTATTGGTGCCTCTTGGAAAGTTAAATTGATAGTGTCATTATACTCTGCGAGATGTGTCGCCAATACATTACTAATGATAGTGAAGTTAGAGTGTACAATACTGCACAATATAACACGCTGTTGTCCTTGCAGGGAAAGTAGAGCAGGAGAAACCTTGAAGACTCATCGTGATTAATAGGACAATGGCGTTGGACTTCAGACTCTATCTAAGTGAGAGCTGGACAGTTTCTATCTTCTCGAGATGTTGGGTGCATCTTCAAGTTTTGCTGATAATAAAGCACCTTCAGCGCATTTATGATGCCAACTCCTTCTGGTGACTGTCTGGAGAAGCATCGGTTGTCATTTTTCATGCAAAACATCAGTGACACACTGATATCCACTAAATTAATTATATTGTACAGTGGGGTATTTATTTTAGCCCGTGAACATTTGTCATTAAGCAGAACCTTACTCTGAGTAAATACCTGCATTATGGTGTCTGGTCTCATGGTCAAGTTTTTTTTCCCCCCTTTTTTTTAAAAAAAGAAGCTGTGATATATAATGGTGGATTTGTGTGTAAATAATGGGTGCATACATGACAGCAAATCTGAAATGTTACATCCTGGCCATGAGCAAGAAAGCTTGATTTCACTGATGTATGAAGTATAAGACAATATTTTTAGGATGAGATTATTGCATCATGTGGATGGAGTTTTTTATGTTAACCCTGAAACCTGAACACATATTCCACTATGTTTCTGTGAAATCTTAACTGCACTTATTAGACAGGGTGCTTGTCTAAAACAATACCCTCCTTTGACCTTTTTATGTTTTTCAAGTATATTAACTTACAGTAAACACCTGAATCATTGTGAAAACAATGTAAAGTAATTGATTAAACAGCATTCACATAGAAGCGCACAATCTAAATGTAAATCCCCTGTTTGTAATCAAAGTGTGACAGAGGATTTTACACTGTGTATCTAAAAGACCAGCAGCTGGTTCAGCCCTTTCTTGCCCCAAAAACACTCATGTAGATAAAGGTCAATTCTTATGAAATCTGCAACACAGTAAAAATTAGGTAAAAGATATTAAATAATTGCAAAGGCACTGGACTTGATGAAGGTGGTTTAGTTGGCTCTGTCACTAGGAGTAACCCAGAGTAAAGACTTATGAGGCACAGTGTTAAAACATGGGGATGTTTCTGAACAGAGGGGGAACATGCCCAGTTAATAATGTGTATGTTTGTTTCGTTTTGGCATTTGTTTTTCTGTGAATATGTGTCAAAAGTTTAATCAAAACCACTGTAAGGAAACGCAAAACAAGGAAACATGAAAAAGTCAAAGAGGGGTTTAATACTTTGTGTGCATTGTATGAGCATCATACAGTTGGCAGTTATATCTGACAATTTACAATTACTGTTACAAAAGTAAAGACAAGTATGAAGTACAAGACAACGAACTGCAATGTGTATTTATTGCAAAGTCCTCATTGAACTAACTTAACAGAAATATCT
Organism: Acanthurus tractus; assembly: GCA_029783725.1. Taxonomy (NCBI): domain Eukaryota; kingdom Metazoa; phylum Chordata; class Actinopteri; order Acanthuriformes; family Acanthuridae; genus Acanthurus; species Acanthurus tractus. Next base: position 11,066,442 of record JAQNCA010000014.1, read on the forward strand.
GCATATTTGAAAAAAAAAGCTGGGATGTGGTGTAAAACAAAAAAAACAGGATGTGATAACTTTATTGGTAACAGAGGATAGTATCATGATTAGGTTTGGAAGGGACATCTCAGAAAGGCTCGCTCCTTTACAAAGACAGGGCCTGGCTCACCACTTTGTGAATCACATTATTGCAAAAAGATATTTTCACTTTTTACATGAGCTCAGCAACACTTTGTTAAAACTGTTAATGGTAAACCCAAGTTATATGGAAATAATTGCCATTTCTTTTATTTTTATCCATTATATCAAGTGTCCCATGTTTTTTGGAATCAGGGTTCTATCTAAAGAGACGAGCAGCAAAGTTAGACAGAAATTCCACTAACTTTTCTGCCAATAGCTTGATTAATATCAAATTAACTGTGTTTAAAAAAAAAAATACTGATGTCACTGAAGTCACTGTTTTCAAGACTAGGTTGTTAAAAAAGATTTTGCAGAGAAGAAGTGTCAGAGGGCCAAACGTGACTGTGTAGAGTTGACAAAAATAGGTACTGTAGTGCCAAGTCAAATAAACAGATTAAGAACCTGTCCAGATCCACTGGACTTAAAACACTCTATTTGGTGTGCTCTGGAGTTACATTAATGTTTATGGGAACTGATGGAATAAGTAACATGTGCACATCCATTACATTGGTGCAGGTTAGGCCAGATACAAGTAAGTGCTTCCCAGCAGAAAGACGTGTGAAAAAAGTGTAAGAATCATTATTAGTAAGGAAGCTGTTGATGTCCAGACCTTGTGCTTGTGCTTCCTCATACAAACCCCCATCAGTAATGGCACCTGCTGCTTCTGTTGGTCCATCCTGACCATCAGTTCCACCACTTAGAAAGACAGGACCATTTGGTGGGAGCTCTAGGTCTCTCAGCTCTAGTGCCACTCGCAGAGCTAGCTCTTGATTTCGACCACCTCGGCCTGTGCCTGTCAACTCCACAGTGGGCTCACCTCCTGCTAACAGACACGTGGCACCCCATCCTTCTGTACGTTCTTCATCCAGGACCTTCATGGTACGGCAAAGGTCCCAGCTTTCTACACCAACTTCGGGTCCCAGCCTCAGAAGCTCTGCAGCAATTTCTGGAGGAGGTTCCTCTCGAGCACAGGCAAAGCGAGCCAGGAGGCCATAAAGTCTGGAGACTGACTTAACATCGCCACACACTCCTGGTGCAAGCACAACAGGGCGGAAACCCAGCTCTCGAGCCCGACGACCTGCATACTTCAGTGCAAGGCTGTTGGAGCCAATCACAGCATTGAGGACATTTCCTGATGTATCAGATTCATCTTTTCTGTCCCGACAATTAGATCTTCCAAGCACATCCTTTACTGAGGTCGGTAAAGAATTTAGCAACTTGTAACGTTCAAGTATTGACAAAACTTCTTCAGGCCAAACCTCACTTGGCACTGTGGGGCCACTTGCTATCAGGTCCAGAGGGTCCCCTATTACATCGGACAGTATCAGTGAGATCACCTGTGAGGATTGGAGTGAAGGAGTGAAAATCTAAGTTTTTAATGGAGTGGGTTCTTGACATCAATACAAACCTAATGAAAGAAAGTAGGTTACCTGGGCAGGATGAGCACAATGTGCAAGCCCTCCACCTTTCAAGACAGACAGAACCCGACGCACAGTGTTAAGCTCTTGAATGGTAGCGCCAGCGCCTGCAAGTTTGCGGGTCACATCCAGTTTCTCTTGCAATGAGATTGGAGGAATGGGTGCAGGTAGTAGTGCAGAGCCTCCACCTAAACACAGTTAGGCCACCTTTTATTAGAGATTTACATTTTAAAGGTGTGATTTTGTAGTTTATAAGCAACTAGATATTCTTTTACCTGAGATCAGGACGAGTAGCAGGTCTTTCTCTGTTAATTCACTTGCTAACTGCTGGATCCCTTCAGCTGCCCTCTGGGCATCAGTGTCAGGCAAGTTGTTTTTAGCTCCCTCCATTACTTTGATGCGACTATTTTCTTTTAGCAACAGATGGCTGTAATGGAAGTGAGATTTCTTTTTACTGCTTAATCTTATTTTTTGTGAAATACTTTGAGCTGTTACATCCTAAGGCTTTTTCTTACCTTTTCCCATGCTGCTGCAATGTCTGTTGAATCCCATGTGGCACGCTTATGACTCCTTTCACTAGGTGATCCCCCATAATCCTCTCTGCCTCAGCAGCCATACCTAGCACAGCTTTTCCAAAGCCCACCAAGTGCAGGTTGTGTTTGAGTGTGAATTTGTGACCATCAATTATGACTGTGTCCTCTTTGCGCTCTATACTTTGCCGGACCACAGTGTCTGGCTGCACAGCCTCCACTGCAGCTGCAAAAACCCCACGTGCCCGTGAGTCTATTGACATTTTGCATAACCTAGGTTTTCTCCTGCTTGCAAGGGCAAGGAAAGGTTGAGGTCGGAAAAGGGAAAGAACGCGGGCCATGGACAGTTCAGTGAGTCTCTGAGGATATTACCTGAAAGATTAAGAGTTATAGTCACACATTAAAAAAATGGTTTGCACAAGAATATGCTATAATAAAAAGATACACATAAAAAATATGACAATAAGCAGGGAGGAAAACTTAAGACATTCTAGTAATTCACATTATTTTTTGTAAGTTAAAAGCAACTTTTACCTCTCAAGTACATTTAAAGAATTGCAGGGGCAACTTTCTTTTTAAGTATAATTTTAAAACATAATTGAAGGAATGGTGTTTGTTGTAGTGTCAGCGAGTCCCTGCTTGACTGCACAATGTGGTGAGTACTGTTGAAAATTATATCTACATAAAGCGCTAGCACAAGTTCCCCTATTAGTATGGAACACTGAAAAGGTTAACAAATTTATTGCACGTAAGCAATAAAAACTACTAATAAAACTTAAGCCACAAGAAATCTATTTACAAAAACAGGTAATTATATCTTCAAGTTAATAAGCTGAACAGTTCCTTCACTGAATACCCAAGGATTATCGAGTATTGTGCTATTAAATACCTGCTCCGCTCATCTAAATAAATAATATTTTAATACGCTGAGATAAAGTGTGCAGACCATCGTCTACATTTTGTGTTTATATTTACCAAAACTTTACATAAGTAATAACTGTTGTCATCTTAAACAAGCCATACATTTTCCTGCAAAACTGTGCTTCCTGTAGACTTATGAGGCTGCCTACCTGTTGAAAATGGGATATAAAGCCACTGGATTCCTGTGGAAGCCTTGTATGAGTGATCCAGCTAAGCAGTCAGGCAGTGTTGCAAAAAATTGGACTGTATACTGCTTTGGGTTGTGTACCCTGTGTGTAATGATTGACTTGAATGGTACCCGAGACGCACCACACAGCAGGCCACCCAGCTGTGTGTTAAAATCTATAGTTATGTGGTCGTTTTTTTACCCCATGACTGTGAACACAAAAATAGAGCTCAGACGTACCAGAAGTTAGTTCAGTGCTGATATTAACCCTGAGAACTGTGGTGTTGTTCATGAGCATAGTTTCTGATAGACTTTGGAGCCATTCATGCTGTGGCAAAGTTCAAGGCATACACAATATAAAGCAGATCTTGTTTTGAGTTCTGAGTTGTGAAAGCACCTGCATTCATGCCCTGTTTGAACCCCAAACATGTCAGAAAGGAATGCAAGTGTGTGCACTGCGCTCTTACAGGTAAAAATGTCAACTGTAATCATGCAGATTATATGTGATGTTAAGTTCTGGTCCCGGTTCATTCATCGGCCTATAGGATAAGAAAATAGAAGACTATCTACTATAACATATTGCAATCAAGGACCCTATCCTTCTCACCTATTAATACAGCAAATAACTGGTTAAAATCTAAGAATATACTTCCTACGCTACTACGGTCACCATCAATCCCCACCACCACCACCACCACCAGGGCTGTCCTACAAAGCAAGATTAACGGAATAGCAAGGTGTGTTGAGTCTAAAGCCAAACTGGATGCAGCAAATTTAAATACTATACTCAAAAACTGCATTTAGGTCTTATTCATGTTCCGCATTGAAGCATATGTGGAAATTACTTCAGCTTTTGGACAAAAAAACGTGAAATTAATTGTATTGACTAGGTAGCAATAGATAGCAATAGATTTGTGTTTTTTCTAATAGGTTTTATACTAACTATAAGCCTATTTTACCAGCATTGTAAAACTAAATTCAGCATATCAGGACAAACATGAACAACATAAGCCAAAGTGGTAAAATTTTTTTGTTAAATTACATCATACTTTATACATCAGCACACTTTCAACTGATTCATAAATGTATGAACTTTCAATTATATAAAAGCTGAACAAGAACAATCCTGTCTCTTTTCTTGCTCAGATTTTCTGCTTCACTGATTTTGTTTCCCGTGGTGGAAAAAAAAGCAACATGTTGGTTACGAACAGTAAGCGTCGCTGTAATTGAGTTTTGTACAGTTTCATTTAATGCAACGTCATGATCAGCAAATTTGCTTTTTGATATTATTTCCCCAGCTGGGACTTTGTGTCGCTCCTTGATTGATCGGAGCATCATAACTTTCAACGGAGCTGATTGGTGAAAGGCGTTTCTCAGCTGGATTTAAATTGTAACTCTGGACATTAGCTGATCTAGCGTAGGTAAGGTTTGCAGCATATTAAACCAGCATATGTGATGATCTAGCCAGGTTAACAGAGAGCCGCCTTCGTAGCACAGAAAACTTTGACTTTAGACTCAACATACATTACTTACCCGTTAACTAGCACAGTTTCGTAGTATACCCCTCAGATGTTCACACTCTGGACAAACAAAACAAAACAAAAACAATGTTGGTACTACAAGAACACTTCAAGTTGGTTCATACCTCTTCCCTTGATGAGGGGACAAAATGCTTGCTCTTTTCTTCACTCTTTTCATGGTGAAAAACCTCGACCCTGACCGAAAACAAAACAAACTCGTAAACACAAGCTGCTAGATGCGACAGAGAGAACTGGACTGATTTGGCTGCTGCTAACATTGTTTCTGACAAACGAAATGGAGAAAAAAAAATGATCAGCTGAATGCGAAAGACACTTACAGGTAAAATGTTCTTTTACCTTCGACCTGCAACTGTGAGCTCTGCTTGCAGTGATTAATTTATTGTAGTGGGGAATAACGTTACACTTCTTGCTTTGCTGCTTCACCTTTCAAACAGACTTCTGTCAACACGTAACTATCGCGATAATATGTACGTGGTCTCCCACCAGTGCGCGTTCCAGACGATGAATATGCGCGTCACCGACGTGGCGAAGGCGGTGCTGCTTTTCCTTCCCTCCTAACTCTCGTGATTCAGAAGTATCACAGGCGGGCATTCGTCGCTGATTTTGAACAATACTTTTTAAAAAATAACTGTTTGCACCATTGTAGTCCATATATTTATATAGACGATTTATTATAAGAGACATCTGTAACCCGATTTTAATTAAAACGAGGGCCTGCTTCCCCTCAGTCAGACAGAGGCCATCATGAAGCTGACGGACAATGTGCTGCGGAGCTTCAGAGTTGCTAAAGTGTTTCGAGAAAACTCAGACAAAATTAATTGTTTCGATTTCAGTTCAAACGGCGAAACAATTATTTCCAGTAGCGACGACGATTCATTAGTCTTGTACGACTGCCAAGAGGGAAAGTAAGAATGTTTTTTCATCATTTTACTCCATTGTTTTTGACGTTAGCAACTTGCTATGTTAGCTAGCGAGGCCTGCTGCAATGCGATAATTCTCAGCAGCAATTGTACCGTTGTGAGGTGTTAAATTACTGTATGTGTACTCATCTGCAGAATCAATCCTACTAAATCATTGAATTATATGTTTTTGTAATAAAGTTAGTAGTTTAAAGTAATGTACTAATGTAAACTGATCATGAAATCGTTATAAATTAGGCGTATTAGTAATTACCAGAGTTGTAAGGTCGCAGTTCAATGGGTTGACATTTCGTAACCGATAGATGTATATGAATTATTAAAAACCATGTATGAAGGAAGGACTACTATGAACTAATTAACGTCAACAATATATTTGATAAATGAAACGATTAGTTGATCTAATGAAAACCAGACAATAACCAGCTGATTATTTGACTTAATCCTCCAGTATAAAGCAAAAGTGTTAAACATATGCCTTTGTCGGTTTCTTAAATGTGAACATTTACTATTAACATTGTTATATTATGCAAATTGTTAAGGTTTTGGGGGGCAAAGCAAATAATTTGAAGAAAAATACATAACTTGTGTTGATTGTGACATGCACCGTTCTTGTAGAGTGACTGAAGAATAAGAGAATATTACTTGTAGGGAATTTTTTTTTTTTCATTGCAGTAGAAGCAGTTTATCAGTAGTTATTTGATTTACAGCTGATCAGCCTATGTCTCTCACAATTCAGAACTTCAGGAGGTAACTCTGATCGTCGCTGTTATTTTAATGTGTTTGGTATTTGGTTTTGGTTTTTTAAAGAGCAGGTTATAATTTGAAAAACTTGATTTATTCTTCATCACAGAATTGTATCTTTATTTGGTTGAAATCCTTATTCATTGTCTTTTTCCCTTCATTCATTAATGGCAGACCCAAGAGGACTCTCTATAGTAAAAAGTATGGAGTGGATCTGATCAGGTACACGCATGCTGCAAACACTGTGGTCTACAGTTCCAACAAAATAGATGGTATGTGTTTACAATTGTACTTTTTGTGGTTTTTATTTTGGCAATTTAGCATGAGGTCTCAATTTTCTCTGATGATGATCATATTGAAGAATACATCAAATAATATAATACATTTCTGAGTCAGCATGCAATGATAGTGAGATATGTATGGTTACTCAGAGCTGAAGTAATCATTATTCGTGGAAATGTATGGTTAAACAAAGGTATTTGTTGTGCCTTTAACCCAGATACAGCTGTTGTAATCATTTAGACAATTTGTTGGTTTCCCTGTAATTCAATAAAAGACATCTTGCCATGAGATATCAACTCCATTAGCATTATGGTAGACTTACATGTTGTGACCGTGAAGACACTGTCACTGTCAGAAGTCATTGTTTACAGGAAACCATACACCGATGGACTGCTGCAGGATCGCGGGGTATCCCTACTCACTGTGGTCTGAGGTAGTTGTTTGTACAGTTTGAGGGTCTGTGATTCTGCCCCATACAGGAGCTAACTGTACAAGTGACTGCCTTGCCTACGGTTGAGTTAGCTCATCAGACCTGACTGTTATCAAATTCCTTTTTGAGTGCCGGCTTGTTTTTTTGCTGTTTCTAGTTGTGTTTAATGTATGACATAGTCACTTTTTTATTCTTCTTCAAGATACTATACGATACCTGTCCCTCCATGACAACAAGTACATCCGCTACTTTCCGGGGCATAACAAAAGGTGAGGACTTGATTTTTGCTGGTCTGTCTGTAACTGTAATTGCATTGAGGGTTGGATTGAAAGTTCCTGGAGTCTCATTTTTTCCTTGTTTGCTTTTTTTGTCTGAGTAGAGTGACATCTCTCTCCATGTCTCCAGTGGACGACACATTTATTTCTGGCTCATTAGATAAAACAATTAGACTGTGGGACTTGCGGTCACCTAACTGCCAGGTGAGTGCCTTGTATTTCAGTATGGTGAGGATCCGTTTGTGTTGCGTTATTATGCAGAAACTGATACTGACCTCAACTTGTCCTCTATAAATATTAGGGCCTGATGCACCTGCAGGGTAAGCCGGTGTGCTCATTTGATCCAGAGGGCCTCATTTTTGCTGCTGGAATTAATTCAGAGATGGTTAAACTTTATGATCTGCGGTCATTTGATAAGGTAAAAAGTGTTTTTGTGTGTGTGTAGTGGAACATTTAAAGTAAATATCTTAAATTTTAATGGGAACAAAATATTCATGATTTCTCTTCTCAACAGGGTCCTTTTGCAACTTTCAAACTTCAGTATGACAGGGCATGTGAGTGGACAGGACTCAAGTTTAGTAATGATGGAAAGCTAATACTTCTCTCAACCAACGGTGGAGCCCTTCGCATCTTGGATGCCTTTAAGGGTGCTGTGCTACATTCCTTTGGGGTAAGCAACAGCTCATTGTCAGACATTGTTTGGAAACATTTATTACGTAAATAGAAATATAAAATTTGGAAAATCCTCACACATTCAAATTATGTCCACTACATAATTAATTAAATTCAACAACAGTGATGGGGGTTGTTGGTAGTTGTTTTTTGAGTTTTCATTTAAGTTTTTAAGAGCTTTTAATATGTTACTGTTTTGATATGAATCCGCACAAAGTACTCGCTCATGGGCACTGTTCGTCTTTTACCCACAGGGCTACAACAACAGTAAAAGTGTAACACTGGAGGCATCATTCACTCCAGACTCTCAGTTTGTAATGATCGGTAAGTCAAGTTCACTCTCTCTGATGTTTTTTCCTCGGCGTTGGAAGTAGAATCAGTTATTATTTATCCCCAGGAACCACACTAAATTTTTGACTCTATGATAATAAAATAAGCAGCAAGTCAGTTTATTTTTTAAATATACTAAAGCAATGCTCAGAAAAACAAATAGTAATGATATGAAGTACAAAAAAATCAGAATCTTAGTGATGCTACATGGCAGAGTTAGTATATATAAACCCAACCCTTTGCTTCTTGATTAAAGAGAAGCCAAATTAACCTGTGAAATGTCATAAAAGCAATGCTTATGATATGTGAAGGCATTTTTAAACGAGTGCAAGACTTAACACAATACGGTGACGTCGTGTTTTCATCATGTTTGTTTTTGTTCATAAATTTCAGGCTCTGAGGATGGGAAGATCCATGTATGGAATGCAGAGAGCGGTTTGAAGGTGGCATTACTTGACGGCAAACACACAGGACCAATTACCTGCCTGCAGTTCAACCCTAAGTTCATGACGTTTGCAAGTGCCTGTTCCAACATGGTGAGTGAGGGCAGCAATGTGGACTAAAGGGGCCACAGATTTAGATTCCTTATTGATTGCTGTTGAAGCTGCATTAGCTGTATTAACAGGTTATTTGAGGATCTCAGCACCAGTAGCATATTTATGTAATGTGAAGTCACTGGACTGAGCAGTTCTGGGACTTCCAAACCTCTCATATTGTCACATTCTTACAAATTTGTGTTATTGTGTCATTCAAATGCCTTGGATGTCCACAGTAACCTAAATCTTAAATGAAACTAATTTGTCGTTGAGGATGTTCATGAGAGAAATGAAAAAAACACGGGGAAGTCTCACCTTTAGGGTTGTTCACACAGAAACACCAGCGAATCTAAAATGATTCTAGTATCACTATACAGTTTAAATGTTTTCTCATCTTTCAGGCATTCTGGCTTCCAACCATTGATGACTGAAGACGGCAAAGTGAATGCATCTGTTGAGGGCACCAGCAGGGGTCAGCACAACCAGCTCTGTGTAGGTCTCACAGGAGGCTCGACATGTTCAGTTCAAATTGTAAATAAGTAGTTTGAAGAAATAGATAATTTGTTTATTCTTTTTTATATTTCTATTTAACATTAAACAATGTCTTTGTAAGATGTTGGTTTTGTGAGCTTTATTGTGTTGTGGTGTGTGTCCAACAGATATACAAGTTATTGAGAGAGCCAATGTTCTAAGAAATGTTAAATCTATTCAACCACTTTTTAAAAAAAATTATTGTTTTAGTAATTTATTTTTAGGAGTAAATCTAAATGAATAAATTAGCCAAAATCATAGGATGATATATTAAACTTCATATGACATATTTTCTGTGTGAGTCACATGTTTTAAATACTTAAGAGAGGAATTATTTTTTAGGTACAAAGCATTGAAAGAAAAAAATTCCACTCAATAAGCAGTTCATTCATATGATATTTTATTTTCAAATCTATTATAATAAATTTAAGTTGTCTCATTTTGATATTAAAGTTTTATACTCACTTTAAGTTAAAGTATAAAGATATAATTTAAAGTTTTAAAAGTAACGAGTCATCTGAGACGCTGGTTTTAAATTTATGGGTCAGAGATTGAGTAAATGCTGTCCCCATGTCCAGGTGATTAATGACATCAAAACCATCTTTCACAATCTGTTGACCATCACTGTTGTCAGGTGTGAAGTAAGTTGTGCAAGCTTTCAAAAGTGATATGCTCCTCTCCAAATACGAAACACCTGCTTTCTTGCTATTTTTTTCCCCACTTGAGCCCAAACCTTTGTGATTTATAATTCAAAAGCAGCAAAACATCTGTGTATTTTGCCTAACAAATATATTGTGAAATATAAAGGAGAAGATAAATGTGTTACAAGTGAAACAACACTGCAGAAGTCTTAAATTATCCTACCCCAAAAAAAAGCTTAACTCTGGGCAGGTTATAAGGCTTGCTGGTCACAACCCCCTTCCTCCACTGTAGGTCCCTGTTGTGTGGTGGGGGGGTTTTACGGTCCTGTACCAAAGGCTGGACAGTCAGCTACTGGGAGCTAAATTTGGGAGTGGGGTGATCAGGTTCCTTCACTGTGCGCACATGATACTGTCCCAGTTACTTGAGCAATGTCCCCTCTCACACCATCACACTCTCTTGACAAGTCCAGACACACTCAGCGATCCTCTTCTTCAGCAGTCAGAACAGGACTTGGTCACATTATCTGCAGTAAAGGACATATTCACAGCAGGCTTCTTCTTTTGGACATCAGTGTCTCTTGACTGGACTGAATATTTGGGCCTGGTGCTGCGGAGCCTCAGTCCTGCCTCTTGCTTTTTCTGTTTCAACACCCCTGCTACAGTGCTTGGCGGGAGGAAGAGACTGCTGACCCGCCATGTTTCTCGCACTAGTGGTGACGCCAGAGCTCAGGGAGTTACTGGCCAGGGCAAGAGGTGGAGCAGTGCGCCTTATCAAGGTGCGCATCCAAGATGGTGAGTGACCCCAGACGGTGGACTTTACTTTAAAGCTGCCAAAAGCTTAGGAGGGAGTTGGTCCTCTTAGGGATCAGATACAAGATGTAAATCATGTTCCTTTTTGTTTAAAGAACTGCTTTAATCAGAACAAAAACAGCCATTAAACAATCTGTTAGCTAACTGTTCAGAGCTCTCCGCAATACAGTTTGATACTTAACAAATAATCATCCTGTAAAATATGTTACTAATGCAAGGATGCACCTCTCGTGACAGCTGTTTTCAGTGTCTTTGGGTTTTGACCCCATAAAAATGAAACAATGTGACCACAAGGCACATGTTCTGGTTTGTAGGTGGACACGGGACATGAACATTTTTTTTTTATGGACTGTTTCCTTTGAAGGACCTGTAGAGGCCTGAAGTGATGGAAATATCTGTATTCACAATAAAAGCAAAGACTGATTCAACATAGTTTTGTAGGAGGAATATAGTGTTTCTTTCTTATCGCTGTAGTAATTTTGTGGCTTCTTAACCCTCAAAGATGTCTCGACCCCCACATTGAAAAAATCCCTTTATTACAGTTGGTACTTAAAAAGGGTTGAACCTAAAACAAATTTAAATCAGTCATGCTGTCGTCTTTTTCATGAGCTGTGGACTCTGTTCTTTAACTGTAGACCAATGGTGTCCAGCCTGGGGGTTGGGACCCTCAAAAAAGGTCATGAGATGAATTAAAGTGGCCATGAGATGATCATAGGAATACGATTTTCCATAAGACAAAAAAATATTTTTCGGATCTGATTTATTTTCTTGTTAAATACTTGAGTTCCGTTCAGTTCACTTCTTCAGCCCCTTAAAATGTGAAACAATCACAAATTTCTTACATTTTTCTCTAGTTTGTGCTTTTTAAAGGCACTATCATTATGTTAATGTTACTATTCACTAAGCAATAAATGGTCAACACTCTTCTAACCATGTGAATTAAATATATTAAGTGTGAAGAACAATACAAAAGGTTTTTAATCTATTTCTCAAGTTAATTCTGTATTTCCAAATATAGGCTGCTGGAAATTACACATCTGAATGTTTGTTTTGTACATTCAAAAAGAAAAAAAAAGAACAAACATGGTTTTGTTTAAAAAAAATAAAATATTACAACCAGGACAAACAGTAATCGAAATCCTGTTTCACATCAAAAAAACTGTGGACATGGATGTTAATTCCAGCTACATCTCTGTTTGGATGAAAAACAGTTTAAAAATCTTTATATCCATTTAATTAAAAATCTATGTAAAATTATTTACCCAGCTACCCAGAATCTTTCAAGTACGTTTAAAACAGCAGCAAGTGTTGTTGAACAACCCTCTGGGATTTTCGAAGATCACAGGGTCATACATTTTTCTGAAAAATTGATGTTTTGAGGCACAAACTAGGGCTCCGGCGAATAACCATTTCCAGTTCTCAGACTGTTTCATGTGACCAAGACTTGTATTAAGGCATCATAAGCAGACATGGCATCATATTAAGGGGTCACAAACACAAACAAAAGTTGGTCAACCACTGTTTGACAGCCCAACTTCTAGGAATAGATCATTGCGAGAGCTTGTGTGAGAACAGACAGTCAGAGTGTCAGCTGAGCCGTCTCTGAAAAATGGTCAGTGAGGCAATAGGTTTCTAGGTAGCAGATTGTGAAGGCCGACTGATATGTTGATGAGGTGTTAATATCTTGTTTGGGTATTTGATCGGCTGTGATATGATCCATGACAGATGCACTGTGGGGCTTTTTGAGGGGCTATCTTTACAGACTGAAGCATTCATATTGAATATTTGGAAAATTGATGTCAACAGAGAAGAGTTTGGTGCTATGGAGACTGAAGGGTGCCAGCCCTGTTTTACCTCCTTACCCAAGCGCTGTGATCTTCCCAGTGTCACTTGGCTATTTTGAACTGCATGTGACTTGACATGATTGCCTGCTGCTGTCCAGTGAAACTCATGTTGGTCCCAATGTCAGAAGAGAAACAGGATCATTCTGGCCAGTTTCATCACCACTGGCTCGGTATGCCACTTGGTATCCTGTCACTCAAAGGTCCTCAGATACAGTTTGTCTCTTTCCTTAATATCTTAGTTTAAAACTTTAAAAAACAGACTACATACAGGACCAAAAGTGAGTTATTTATGTGCAGTTTAATGCTAAAATTGAAGCATAAAGACTAAGAGAGAATGGCTGATGGAAAGTATGTGTGTGTGAGCAGAGCCGGAATGTGTTGTGTCCCAAAATAGCATCACACCCCTAGAGACGGTGGGGAAATCCCCCTGCACCCCACAAGGACATCAGACTTTAGGTGTATGTGTGTGTTTTGTGTTTTTTCGGTAAGCAACGCTATCAGTGTTTTGATTTGCATTTGGTTTGGTTTGTATCAGCTCAGAAATGAATCAGCACATATACAGACAGCGAACAGTGAGACTCCCAGCTGAGGTTTCCAGTAGGACTTAAGTGAGTTTACACATGAAGTGAAGAGCAGAGACACTGTGATGTTGGTTGACCGTGAGGATCGGAAAAGATGATTCATTCAGTTAGTCACAGGCAAAATATTTTAATAATCAGCCTCAAAAAGGTCAAAATTTCTCAGAATGCAAAAAGTGTTGACCAGGTTTGGAGTTTGTGTTTGTGTGTCACTATATACTTTAGACGTTTATACTGTTCACACAGTATAAATACTATACCTACAATGTACCTCATAGAGATCATGTAAAGGATCATAAACACAACTACAACCTGACCAAATGGCAGATTTATATAGCGCCCAGATATCATTAACTACACTGAATCTGTTTTGTTGGGAGTACTTGCCTTTGAATGTTTGCCTTGTTAAACAAACCAGAATATATCTAAATTTTAATACATTTCAATCTAAATCATTTTAATATATCTAGAGGCACTGTGTCATTTCAGCATGGTTAGGATATCTTACAAGTAATGAGCATGTTTAATATGTGTAATACAAGTATAATTCTGGAGTCACTACAACAGTATACACCTGCTCAAATTGCAATAATCCTTCTCCTTGAGAGTAACTGTAGATTATAGTGTCATCTAACTCCTACTGTATGTGTGAAGGTGCTCTGCAAAGGGCATGCTTCATATTCAGGGTCAAGATATGTCAGTGGTTCTTAAACTTTTTCTGTTATGCCCCCTTTCAGAGGCTGGAAAAAGCCTGTGCCCCTGACACACATTTTTATCAGTCATTTTTAAGTATAGAATAAGCAACTACTGAGGAAGGATCTTAGTTAAAGTTCGTCAAATAAAGATAGCACCGAAAACTTGTTGGTTCATTTTCACATTAGTTATATTAATTCAACTTAGTTTTCATGTTTTGCATCCTGCAGTGGCTCTGTGGCTCCCCAGGGGGCCTGACTTCCCAGAGTCAGAACCACTGAGGTATGTAATGAATACAGGTCTGATTTTCAGAGCAGCTGGTGCTGGGGGCCTACAGAGAGCCAGAAAAGAGCTGGGACCAGGATTATGACCGTTCCCTGCTTCCCCTCCTGGATGACCAGGAGCCCTGCTACATTCTATACCGCCTCGACTCCCAGAATGCACAGGGCTACGAGTGGGTCTTCATCTCATGGTCCCCTGATCAGTCTCCAGTACGTCTTACTGCATATGCATTCTGCATCACAGACTGAACGCACAAACACTTGAGCTTTAAATGTACACAGATCTTACAGGAGTATGTCGCTAGTTGATATTACGTTTTTATACAGTTTGGGCAAAAAAAGGTCAAAATCAAAGCAAAACAGGCTGCAGTGTCCTGAAATTTAGACCATTGTTCCATAATATCTTGTAAAACACAAAAAAAAAGGTTGCACCCCTAACCCAATTACTTCTACTGACTTTTTTTAAAATATTGACATATTAGTCCTACAACTTTCATTGGGAGAAATTCATACAAGCAAACAGCATCAGTACCACATGTACGAAAAAAAAAGCCCTGATAAAAATTACCATCTGCTGGCACCAGAAACATTTTCCTGAATCCTTTTACATTTTTGAAGCAATAATGGTATTTTTATACATAAGAAATATGTGAACTGCATAGATGTATGTGAGTTATTCAGTAGAGTCATTCTAAATAAAGGGGTAAAGTAAATTGATGCAACAGTGTTGATTGATTAACCAATTGGTTCAGGTTATACAACAGAAAATATAAATGTCATAACACGGAAATGTTTTCCACAGTAAGAAAATAAGAGGAAATAAGAAATAACAGAACCCGCCTAAAAGACCAAAAAAGCTAAGTTTGATAATATCATGAAAACATTTCAAAGAAAATCTTGTTAAAAAGCAGGGAGGAAAGTTCTGTTTGTGTAAACAAGAGTAATCCAAGTTACAATGTTGTCACAACTGTCACTAACTTCAGAGAGTTAACATTAATCCTAGAATAGGTCATTTTCCAAAAACACTGGATCCTGCATTTCCCATAATGCCGCTTCATAGTATTTTTCAGAAGATCCAGCCTGCTTAGTGAATGCCTGTGCCTTTAAATCCCACTCACCGTGTTTGTAGCACAGGCTTTTAAATACTTGCACACTTGAACACAGTGTAAAACAACTGTGATGACATTATCAACGTTATGATGAAAGTTATGTTTTAAATTGGTGGTGTTTGTGAATATTTAAGGAACTATACTATATTTTGATTCAGTCTCTCTGTCAGTGACTCATTCAGTAAAAACTATTAATATACTTTCCTTTGATGGTTGCAGGTGAAACAAAAAATGTTGTATGCTGCCACTCGAGCCACAGTGAAGAAAGAGTTTGGTGGTGGTCATGTGAAGTACGAGATGTTTGGCACAGCTGAGGTCAGATATATTTTGATTGTGGCTATCCGTGTTGTCGTGATGACGTGTTTTAAAGCTATTCGTCCTTTGCCTCCTGTAAAAGGCCTGTTGTTTTGCTTGAAACATTAGGAGGACGTCTGTTTGCTGGGCTACCAGCGTCATGTGTCATCCTGCTCAGCTCCAGCCCCGCTCACATCAGCTGAGCAGGAACTCCAGAGGATCAAAATTACTGAGGTGAGTGACCTCAGCACTGCTGTCATCATTGAATGGGCTTTTATCTGCCTGTGGCTTCAACATAAATTCTATTCTATTC
>JAQNCA010000014.1:11082559-11095764 GCA_029783725.1 Acanthurus tractus
ATTCTATTCTATTCTATTCTATTCTATTCTATTCTATTCTATTCTATATTTGAGATATAACTTTCTCTGTTGTGATTCATTTTTCAGGGCCGGGTTAAACAGGTATGCTGATGCCTTATCATATATATATATATATATATATATATATATATATATATATACACATTGATTTTAATGGGTGATCGTATTTAAAAATGCATTTGCACTACATTAAAGAAATGCAAAACTTTTGGATCTTCCTTCAGAGGTTTGAAAATAGTTGTGTGCCTGCTTGCTGCCCCCTGCAGGTGAAGACAGAGATCAGCGTGGAGAGCAAGCATCAGACACTTCAGGGCCTCGCTTTCCCACTGCAGGAGACAGCAAAAAGAGCCTTACAGCAACTTGCCCAAAAACGCATCAACTACATACAACTGGTGAGCCTGAGGAGTTCATGTAAGAGTGATGCCACTGTACTGTTCAAGTCTTAAACATCTGGCTTTTATTAAAAACCATCATCAGGAGCAGTTTGGTGTCAGTAGTGTTATTATGTTAGATTTCTCATATTTTAGTTTTGAAAGAACTGCATTCGGTATATTGTGAATCTCCACTCTGTTTTAGAGGTTGGATATAGAGAGGGAGACAATCGAGCTGGTCCACTCAAACCCGACAGAAACTCGCGATTTGCCTCGCAGAGTTCCCAAAGACACTCCCAGATACCACTTCTTCCTCTACAAACACTCCCACGAAGGAGACTACCTGGAATCTGTCGGTATGTCACTGATGTCCGTGCTCTGAAATCCTCCTCATTTCACATCTGTACAAGATGTACAGACCTGCACAATGAGGTGCACATCTGGACTGCAGACACTGAAGGAGAGCAAAAGCACATCCTTTATCATCCACATCAATGGTTTCCAACCATTTTATTTTCCATCCCTCATCGTTTCATTTGAAGTATTTTTTATGGGCCTGAAGTGCAAAGTGTGTTTCCCTTTTTCATCCTTTTCATCATTTAGTAACAACCCAGATATATTTTGAGACTTCTCATCCTTGGTGTCAAATCACTGATCTACATCAACATAAGGTATTTATTTGTAATTTATTAAATCTCCTTCTTCTCTTTCTCTGTCTACAGTGTTTATATACTCCATGCCAGGATACAGCTGTAGCATTAAGGAGCGGATGTTGTATTCTAGCTGCAAGAGTCGACTACTGGAGGAGGTTGAGAAAGATTACCATTTGGAAATTTCTAAAAAGGTAGCTGATGGGAAAAAAAAGGATGGATAGAAAATTGCATAACACACTTTCATACAGGATTTTAGCTACCACTGAGATCACTGAGTTCATGTTTTTGGTTCTTTAGAGGCTGACTGCTTTTCTTTAGAGTCAATATTTACCCATGTGACTACTTTTAAACTTACAAAAATCATTAAATAAAGGGTAATCAGTGTTTCTCCGTGAGAATTGTATTCTAAGCATTGTAGGGAGGATTTGACCTGACTTTCAGACCTACATATTGAAAGACAAAGATATATATATAGAAAATATAACTGTTAACATAATAAAGAGGATTGCACTGATTCCAGACTCATGACAGCCCTTTTTGTTATGTATGAACACTAATTTATTCAGTCTCAAGCTGAAAAATGAATGTCAAACTTATTTAACTTCAGCAGTGTCATATGCATTTCACACGTTTTTTTCTCTATCAACATGCAGCTGGAGATTGATGATGGAGATGAACTGACAGCAGAGTTTCTGTATGATGAGGTCCATCCCAAACAGCACGCCCACAAACAGGCCTTTGCCAAGCCCCGCGGCCCGGCAGGAAAAAGGGGACACAAGCGCCTTATTAAGGGGCCGGGGGGTACCACACAGGACAGCTAGAGGAGGAAACATTTTCTTCTATAGTCCAGTCTGCAGTTCTAGCCTTCCCCATGTCCCCAGACCCACTAACACCTCATCAGGTCCAGAGGAAAAGAGCGATGTGATGGATTTCCTTTGCTGTTTGTGTACTGAAACAGTTGTGCCTTATGACAAATATGTTTTTTGATGAAAATATGCTCAATATCCTCCAGAGACAAACCATATCCCACAGATGGATACAGCTATGTTGATGCAGTAGGCCTAAGGTTGCATGACATATCAAGGAAAACCAATGAATAATAAAAAAAATCATAAACATATTTTAAAACCTCAATTATTATTAGAATACAATAGGGTCTGGAGGCTGATTATTTATTGTGATATTATCAGTCTGCTTCTTCCATAATTATAAAAACATACCTGCATTAACTGCATAAAAGATTTGTACTAAATTTTTAATGCAATGTCATATGTTTCTGCCCCCATGTCTAGTCACCAAAACAGGTTTTGTATCAATGTTTGTAAGAAATAAAAAAAATAAAAGGAAATTCTAAATAAAATCTTGTTTATACTGTGGTATTAGACCTTGATACAGATGAATGTGTTTTTATTCCTGTGGAAATACTCTCTGTCACTTGTCTGTAAATATTCTACATTGTCAGGCTGGACTTAAGATAATGAATTGTTACAACTAAAGAGGTTTTAAATTAGACTAACAGCTTTACACCCAGATATCTTCTGAAGTCAACAACACATTTGTCAATGGTTGCAGTTGTTTGAAAGACTGAACTCTTTTGATTTAATTGCATGAAAGTCAACAAAGCGCTTCGTCATCAAATGACACATTGAAATTAGTTATAAGATCACTTTTAATGACTGATGACAGCCTTTTTGCATTCCAGCACCTTCGAAGATTAACTCTACTGTGAGATCTGTTTTTACAGATACTGAAAACATCATCCTTTTATAATCCCCCTCTGTTGTGTCTTCCACATGTCTCTACAAAGCACACAGCCTGTAAGGAACTAGACCACAAAGTCATGTGAACTTCTTAAGCTCCGCGGGTAATGCACGCACAGCAGAAAAGCTACTTTCTCTTATTGTCGACTAATTGGTCATAATTAAAGATCCTTGTTGACTGAGAAACTGTAAGTGGATTAGGCGCATTTCTGTTTTGTTTTGTGTTTTTGTTTTCTTGCTCAGTCATCATTAGACCTGTTGAAACAGGACAGCAACCATGCTAGCAGCTAGTAATTGAGCTACTGTAAATGTTAGCATGGTAACATGCTCACGATGACGATGCTAGCATACTGTTTAGAGTTAATTATGACGTTAACAGTCTTAGGTTGGTGTTTTATTATGCTATCATTTGTTAATTAGCACTTAGCACTAAGTACAGCTAAGCTTAATGGTAAAGTCACTAATTTTGCAGGTGTTTGGTCATAAACAAAGTATCAGACAATGTCAGATTTTGAGCTTATGGCACCCTTGAGGAAAAATGTACAAAAGCCATTATAATACATTACTGAGGAACTATGATTTCTTTTACAAATGTGTGAGCTAATATGCCAAATACATGTCAACATATGCACTGGGAGAGTAACAATTTTGACCTACTGGCAACAGAGGAGAAGTTTGCTGATGACCAAATTTATTACATTTTACTTTAAGAAGAATATGAATCCGTATAAACAAATTTCATGGCTATCCAATATTTGTTGAGAAATTTTACTCAAAACTTTAAACCTCATAGTGGTGCTAGAGGAAAAGTCAATGAATCACCCATGTCAGTAGGATTCATCCTTTAGGGACCCTGAATGTTGTTTTTACTTTCATGGCAATCAATCCAATAGTTATTTTAGTCTGGACCAAAGGGACCAACCACTAGGACTGATTTTCCAGCTGACACCCTACAGCCATATTGATTTGACTTAAAATTATCACCACATTTTAAAATTGTGCCCTACATTAGAATATTTATAGTATCTACAGCAGTCCCCTACAGGCGTGGTTTTTGAGAGCAAAGTTCTTCAGAAGGCTTTTTCTTAAACAATGGGCAGATTTATGTTGACGATTTAAGGCCATTAAAGCATTTCTTAGAATCTTCTGGAAACGTCCAGTTTGTCTCCCCCTCGGAGAAAGACAGCAGTGATTCATTGTGAGCCAAACATCAGTTCACTTACTAATTCTTAGTAAGTTCTGGGTATGCGGCATGCTTACACGGGAAAAGTTGAGTATATTCAAGGCATCAGAACACAAATATGTGGCCTGTGTGATGTTGGTTTGCAGTGTGTGGTGCTGAGAGGCACTATTGTCCTGGATAAAGGAGTTAGTCACAGCTGGAAATGATTAAAATAAACTTGTGCTCGGAGGTGGTGAGACAGGATTTTAGAAAAAAAAAAAATGTTTTGCAGAAAATTTGACTAGCATGTACCAGTGTTCATAAATGAAAATTACTATTAAAAATCAGTAAATGGGTGGCAAATTACTAGATTTTGTACAAAGAAGTTACATAACATAGCTTCTCGGTACAAAAGTTTTCTGTGTTTCATCTGCTTTATCAAATGGGAATGGATGTTTTCAGTTTGAAAGAGGTTTCCACGGTCATAGGTTGCCATGTGGGAGATCTATAAAAACAACCTCAGTAGCTGTTTTGCAGCAAAAGTATAATAAACCCTGTAGGTGTTGCTGTACCTAAACACAGAGGATACAGAAGCTTTACTCAACCAAATTAATACTGTGTCTGAGCCTAATGCCCTCACATTTTCCACAGACCAGCTTATAATATTTAAACATTTATTTTTATTATTACTAAGGTGAAAAGCACACCCAGAATTTTACAGAAGAACTCACAACCTTAAACACTAAATGATCAACAAACCTGGAGTTAAACAGTGTGGATAATCATAATCATTAATCATAAAATACACAAAATCAGCTCATGACAGGAATGTATTTAGCTCTAGTTCAAGTACCAGTAATGATGCAAATTTATTTGGCTTTGCAGTTACGAAATGTTACAAGGAAAACATTGATCTGGTGCATGAATTTAATATTAAAGTAAAGCATCTTTTCACTTTATCTTCTATTGATAAAAATTTTTGGTCACAGTGACATCAAACAGAGCACACCTGCATTTTAATGCAAAAACACATGGGAAGTGCAGTTCCCAGAGTTCACAAAGTCCAAACTAGAGTTTAAAGCATGAGTCAACTTGCAACTTTTTTTGATAATTGATTAATCAGATTTAAAAAAAATATGATGGTTGGTTTGACCAAACAAGACATTTTAAGACGTCACATTGGGCTCAGGGAACTTGTGTTTGGTTACTTTTGCTATTTATTCACTTTCTATTAAGCAAACATAAACCAAAAAATATTGGTAAGTTAATCAACAATGAAAAATTCAAAGATGTAGCCTTAGTTAAAAAAATATCTTCACAAGTAACAACAGCTACAGTAAACAAGTAATCATGGCTTATAATTTATTTGTCTATTTCTATATGTCTATTTTACTGTGTCTGTATTTTTGGCCTTTTTACACCCCGGCATTGTGCTGCAACTACAGTAATCTTCTTGAAAAATAGTCACTCAGTTATATGAAGAACAAAACACTCAAAACAGGCCTGCATGAGCACAAAGAGCTGAGACAGTTTAGACAGTCCTTTTCATCTTTAATTTCCCTGCCAAAGCTGGTATGAGGCTCTCCAGTAAGCACATCCTCCACACTGACAATCTTTTGTCCCTCAAATCTCTTATGTATTTGGCATGGAAGTGTCTTTTCATGTTAAGTTCTGGAAAAAATGACAACATTCACTCGGAAAAAGCCATTGCAGGTGTTTAAACGTCCCACGAAAAAACTTCATGAGGCATGTATTTCTTTGAATAGGCAAAGGTTATGATGTCTTCCTCGTCTGTGAGGTCCTGTTCTAATGTGTTCAAAAAAAGTATTTGTTCAACCACATACAGCAAGGACAGATAAAGTCCACAAGACTTCTTAGAATTTTTGAAAAAAGAGCTCATTTCTGGATTTCTTGGAAAAAGTTGAGATTTAGCTATTAGGGATCAGCAGGCTCTCGTGGATATGGCTATGAACACAACACAGCAAACTTTACTTTGAAACCACTCGTATGCGTATGTGTATGTGTGCAAGAGAGAAAACGAACAAGAGATGCCTCAAATTATAGTTGGAATAAATATTTTTGCCCTGAACACGATGTTCCTCCGATTTATATTAACATGCTGATAGCAGCAGTGCACCCCAAAGCCCTGACTCTTATTTATTTCGAAACAATACCGACCAGATGGGAAATCTGGGAATTCCTGGATAGATTCTCTAGAAAACAAATGTCAGGGGAGAAATATGAGCAGATATAAAATCTTTAGTAGACTTTAAAATCCCAGCCTTTGACAAAATTGAAAACACATGATTTGAGTAATCAACCATAATCTAATATGAAAGTAAGAGTTAGACAGTGGAACAAACAAACTGTGCACAAAATGACTTTTTTCCCCGGCCTAACAGTAATTTAAGCCACTCTTTAGTTTATTGTCACAATAACAACTAGCTTTCTCGAGCGTAATTACTCCGACAAACCTCCGAGAAAACCTCTCGCCGTGTTTTTCCACCAGGATCGAGGGGAATCTATATTACTGGAAACAGCCTGTGTGCATTCCTATTATCTTTAATGTTGAGGCGGTGAATTCCCAGAATGAAAGCTCTGTCAGGGCCGCCCGGTGGGGCGGAGTCAGCCCAGCAATTATTCCTGGAAAGCGGATAGGGAGAAGCTGCCGCGCGATTCCTGGGAGCGAGCGCCTGTTCAGCGAAGGCAGGAGCCGCCGGGTGAAACGAAGGGTAGAGATGAACCGCAAAACACCAGCCGAGCGAAACGACCGGTCCTGGCACGTTTATCCCGAAAATTAACCCTCCAAATAAGGCATTTCACATTGTTTTAAAAAAGCTGCGAGCGCTCGCGCCGTTTGTTGTCACTACGCGAAACACCCGGCAGCGCTTGGTGCGTCGGTCGGGCGGCGTGACGTCACAGCCGCCGGTGCTGTGAAGAGTTCTCAGAATAGACTTCTAGGAAATGGTAAATTTTAAAAGCCAAGCCTTTTACACTCTGTCCTTCACACATTTGGATCCCATTCTGGCGACAACACACTCCAAACCGCTGCTACATGGATTCTTTCTATGTTTTAAATTAATGTTCCTTATTTTTCCGTTTTTATTTCGCATCCAGTGTTCTTTAATAAACTACAGGACCAGACCCTATTTGGGTACGCCGCGCTCTTCGTTTCTAGTTGCTCTTCGTATAAAAGCCTTATTCATATCAAACCGATGATAAAAGCTTAGTTTTTTTGTGGCGGTGTGTGGTTCTTCTTTATATTCGAAGCTCAGTCTCGTTTTTTGAAGAAGAAATACGGACCGGATCTTTGCGCAAAAGGATTCAAATAGCATGATTCTCTGTATACCAAGGTGAGTTGACTTTTCTTTGTTTCTGTGGGGTTTTTTTCTGTACCACCGTGTAAAGAACATAACATTCTATGTGTAACAGAAAGTAGGCCAATGCACTCTTAGTAAGTGTAAAGTTCAATGTAAAGTCTATATAAAGTCCAGATGCATTCACGTATTTTCAGGGCAAGAACTGACTAGTCTACGTATTTCAAGTGCAAAGGCCTGTTTTACAAATTGTAAAAAGAATAAAAAGGTCTTTTTTCAGAAACTTTTTAATAGGTACTAATTGTAGTAATTATACAGTTCTTATTTTTATGTTACTTAGGGAGTCTGGTTGTGATTAAAATGGTATTTTCAAGAGTTTCGTGGCCAAGACTGCTTTTCAAGAGACAAACAAAACAAGCGCAGCACAAAATGTACAACAGAATCACAATTTGATGACAATGTAATTACACAATCATGACTAAGACAAAATATTCACATTTTGTGGTACTTTAAGTGGAAACTGGAAGGTCAATTGATCTGTTGTTTATCTTGTTTTTCTTCTTACTGTTGCTTTGCAATTAACACTCAATTGTAATTAATATTTAATGTGGATTCCTGCATTATGTTGAAGAGAAAAACCTGTTGTGGTTTTTTTTAATGCTCTATCAATTACATTTTTTGTGTTATTTTCAGTCCAAGAGCCTCTCTGCCCACTGCACCGTCCTCTGAGCCCCAGCGGGGCATGCGGGCAGGAACTCTACCTCCTACCCCTTGCTTTCAAAGCGCCCCACCAATATGGGACCCCACAAAGGATCTGCGGGCGATTGCCAGCAACTTCTGCTACCTAGAAAATTCAGGTACAGTATGAAAATGTACAGCTGCTGAAACTAATAAATAAGATTCTTAAGAAGGCACAAAGTGTTCTAGGCACAGTTCATTCTATACTGCAGGATATTTGGCCAGATTACTAATCAGTGGAATGATAACTCTTAAAATCAAGCAGCATGAAGGACAGAGGAAAGAACAGCACTGCCACTAATTGTTCAGAGTGACTAATATTTGTGAAAATGTGTGTTTAGGATGGTACTGGGGAGCTGTGACTGCAGCTCAGGCCCATGCTGCACTTCAAGAGGCATCTGAAGGAGCATTTTTGGTACGGGACAGCAGCCACCCTCTGTACATGCTGACCCTCTCTGTCAGAACGGCTCGCGGTCCCACCAGTATACGGATCCAGTACAGTGGTGCCCGGTTTCTGCTTGACTCCAGCTCCCCGGCTCGGCCCAGCCTGTCATCCTTTGCCAACGTGCCCAGCCTTGTGCAGCACTACATGGGACCAGGGAGGAAAGCAGAGGAGGGGAAATTGGAAGAGGAGGCTCCATCAAAACTATCTCAGCAGACAATTCAAGACACATCTGTGGTATTAAAACTGAAGCGGGCCGTGTACAAGCCACAGGGCCTCCCCTCCTTACAGCACCTCACACGCCTCATCATCAACAGACACTCTGACTGCCCTGACCAGCTACCACTCCCTCGGCCTTTGCTGCGCTACATACAGGACTATCCCTTCAAGGTATGAGGGGGTCCCTCAAGTCCATTGCTCTGTCTGTGTCTCATCTGACTTAAAACAGGTCCGCAGTGTCTGTATATGACGTTACTGCTCCAGCAGTTGGAGGCCAGTCACTGGACATACTGGACACAGGGTCATGTTTCTGCTGACAAAATATGTAAAAATTCAGTTAATGCTGACGTGCCTGGTTTCAGACTTCATTTGTCAAGGACTGGGTGATGAAGGACCCCAGAGAAAAAGACGACCTGTGAGAAAACAGTACTGTAATCTTCACTTATTTTATGATAAATGTGGAAATTGTCGATATCCATTTTACTCTCATCAGTGTTGGATGTACATACTGTTCCCAAGAAATACACAGATTCCATCAAGATATCTTTTATGCCATTTTATTTTTCTCAGTAAGACATTTTTTCTACCTTTTACATGTGTACATTTTTCTATTAAAATAAGCAATTGGAGTCTAACTCGCTGTCTTTTATATCCTTTTCCTCGTTTTGCTTAAAATGCAAGTATTACTCACAGGGTGCAGAGAAATAGTCATCATCATTATATTAAGCACTCGATGATGGCTGTTCTCGTGACACTGGTTGCGAAATATTGTCGCTCTTTTATCACCTTTGTAACACAAAGACTTTGTGGCCTTTGAGTTTTAAATGTGATAGATACGCGGATTGTGTGAGGAAGTAGGAGCCACATTGCGTGTGTTTTTGCTCAACAATGCGTACAGCTTGCATCTGAGTCAGCGAGTGGACAAGCGAAGGGGAGGACTGTTCATCAGCGAATTCACAGAACTACTGAATGCTTCCTGGGAGGAGGGTGAGATTCTGGGAGGGAGGGTTCTAAGAAAAGCCTCAGTAATTACCTTCAGCTTTGAGCCTGCTTTTGTGCCGTGTCGCACACATTTTTTTATTGAGGCACAGGATGTGATCGCATATGTTATCAGATTCAAAGTGTACCAGTGAATTGACAATCATTTGAGATCCTGCAAATTGTGAACTGTGACTGATCAAAATCACTGCCAGCACATGCTTTGACGGCACAGTGGGGGTAGGAGAACTGAGGCTGTGGCGACCTGGGTTAAAGCCAGCGTAATAGGATCTCAGTTTCTCAATCCAGATCATGCTTATGGTCCTTGTTTGACTTCTCTCTCTGAAGGATGCAAAATCGAGGCCTAAGAAACAAAAGCAAATCATGTTAATGGATTTGATTTGGACTTTCCATGTGAAAGAGCCACAAATTAACAGCGTACTGAGCTTAATTTTGCAATTAAGATTTTGTCAATGGAGGTTCTCAAACCAAATAGATAGCAAAGAGCTTAAGAGATCAACACAGAGTACAACTTCAGCACAAAGTCACAGCAGGTTCAGTGATGACAAGATGATTTAATGATGCCCAGTACAGACCTGCCGGTGATGTCGTGCTGTGTATTCACATAACGCATCTCTTCCACATTCGCCTCCACCCACCGTTGAACGAGCGGGGGGTGTCTGACGTCGACCTCCAAGTAAACACGACTGATCGCCAGAGAAGGAACACGAATGCATTAAAATTGAATTATCAGCAGGACAGCATTATCAAAAGTGACCTTGAGACGACACAGTGGCACAAGTCTGAGACTGTATTTACCGGCAGTCTTTTAAAAAGCTTAACTCATTAAAGAAGCAACATGATACATGTGTTTTTCAGAACATGCTGTTCCTGTGACAAGCTGACGCCTTGTTAGGAATTAAACCCAGGTGGGTTTGTGTATGTGTCTGTGTCTGTGTCTGTGTCCGTGTGTGTGTGTGTGTGTGTGTGTGTGTGTGTGTGTGTGTGTGTGTGTGAGCAGTGGGGCACTGTACCCATGATTTGATAGAATCCGTGGAGCCAGAGTCAAAATCTGTTTGATTACATTTAGGCCATCTTTACCTCCATCTAAAGCAGCGTGGTCCTCAAACCTGGGAGTGAATACAGTAAAAACAAAAAATAGTTAAAAGCAAGCTGTGCATTTGATATACAATTTTGTTTTTCAAAGAAAGCATTGATTGTTCACTATTGCACTAAATTAATTAAGTGCACCAATGCAAATTATTTGAGACAGTGCAACTAATGCAGTTTACAAATTAATTTGAAATTTTTTTTATGCATTTTCAAAGGTCTGACATGTGTTTTTGCTAATTTATGACAAAAATCAAATTTGGAACGTACAGTGTTATTACTTGTTAAGACTTTTAAGATAATTAGAATAATTACCTGACCTTAAAAAACATTTTCAGCGTTTACAAACCTTATAAAAACTGTTAATTAAATGGTTTATAACACATTATAATACTGTTTAAAAAAGCCAAAATGCTTTAACTACATATTTAGTCAAGATTTAGTTTGGGCCAGAATCTGACTTCTTGTCATGTATTTCCACATATTACATTTCTTTGTGCCACAAAAAACTATACTAAAATTAATAATAATACTAATACTAATACTAATACTACTACTACTACTACTACTACTACTACTACTACTACTACTAATAATAATAATAATAATAATAATAATAATAATAATAATAATAATAAAGTAAATATAATGAACATTATTTAAAAAGTTTCAGTTTCTACAAAAAACTGCTACAAAAACAAACCAGTCAACTACAAACAGCTAAAGCAAGAGAGGTCATGCAAGCTAAAGCTAGCAGCATGGCCCTGGCTAGATTTAGATAAGCTTGCTTTTGAGATACCCAAGCTAGCTTTATAGCTAAATTTACTTTTTAATCATAAAACTTTTCCTTTATTAAATACGTTATCATCTCTTAGCTTACAGATCTGTTATATATAGATATTGACTAAATATGCTAAATAAAAACAATTAACCAG
This sequence comes from Acanthurus tractus, assembly GCA_029783725.1. Lineage (NCBI taxonomy): Eukaryota > Metazoa > Chordata > Actinopteri > Acanthuriformes > Acanthuridae > Acanthurus > Acanthurus tractus. The sequence goes on from JAQNCA010000014.1 coordinate 11,094,266, forward strand.
CAATCCGTAGTTATCTTGGCTATGATAAAAAAAAGAATAACTATGGTGATGTCAAGCAACTTTCAAATCACATTTAAATTTAATAAATTGTAGACTACATTGCCTTCAGAGTATTTTGATGAATCTTTCGGTGAAAAACAATTTTGCTAATTGATCTTATGTATCATTTTTTCAAAAAGTGAGGGGGAGTTGTTTTGGTCTCATTTATGACCAATGTCAATGTGATTTTTTTCTCCCCACTTAGCATCTTTGGTATGTGAACAGGTAATTAATGATAGATTCAAAATTTGGATCCATCTAATGCTGAGTTAGATGTGTGTTTACAGTGAGGATTTGTAAAATACAACAATTATGAATTATTCAGCAGAAGAGTTGTAATTGCTAACATATTTCTTATTACTTTGTACAGCATATCAAAGTTTACAGAATGATGTTAAAACCCTTTATCAAGTATTCATGCATTTTACAGACAATACCTTAAATTACAAAAATTGAGAGAGGCTCATTGTTTTAGTGACCTGAGAATTTCTGGTTCCAACGATGTCATATCCTCAGAGAACAGGTACGGAGGGTTACTGACTAATGCTGAAACAGGACTACAGAGGCTCAACACAGTTTCTGCATCTGACAAAACACAAAATAAAAGTCTTTTTAAATCAGTGTGTTAAGACGTGTTTTTTCTTAATCAGTGCAATGCACCACTTTCACTTACCTTTCATCACATCTATATGATAAACCTGTAATCTGTCCTGAAGCCTTAACCTGCAAAGAAAAAAATCTTTTATCAAACTTTATGCATTTACCCCCCCGCCCTCACCAAAAAAAAGAAAAAAAAAATCACAGCAAGTCTTTCACAATAAAATTATGATTAAATTAAGATTATGGACATTTACAGCTTATTTTCATAGTGTTCTTATAACACAATTACCTTAATGCATTCTCTCTCGTTAAATCCACTGCATCCTGGCTTTGATCCATAGCAACAGCTTTCAGCTAGTGAAAGACGACAGGGCAGCTGTTTACCAATTAGATGCAAGGTTCTGGTAAAAAAAAATTTGTTGTCTTCTATTGCTTGTCTGCATGTGGAAGTTGTGAGTGATTAACAATCTAGTCTTTAAAATGTCTAAACTGACCAATCACCTATGACCAATACCCGTAACGATGCCTAAATACAGGTCTGACTAGTACCCTAAAAATGTATATATATTCAACTTATGAAGGGCTGAAAACTGGTAAACTTCAGGGTTTGGAACTCAGACCAGCCAATATTTGGCATTTTACGTGGCTTTATCACTGTAATAAGTGTGTTCCTGCACAACCTATCGATCGATTAATTCAATAACCATTTTAGTACCTTTGTATGCATTTATTAAGGGGTTATAGTGGTTGTATGAAAAATGTGTATAAAGCCTTTTGCGGCTCTAGAGCAGGGGTGGCCAACCCTGGTCCTCGAGGGCCCCTATCCAGCATGTTTTAGATGTGTCCCTCTTCCAACACAC
>JAQNCA010000014.1:11105508-11116028 GCA_029783725.1 Acanthurus tractus
AACCAACAAAAGTACAGAACATATGAATCAACTGAAACTTAAATGTGAATTCATTTCTAACAAACACACACTGTTGACAATTATCAAACATTTGATATCAGATTTTCTATAAATGCTGAAGTTTTTCGAATTTCAAAATTCCAGATAAAATTGAACATCGCCAGAATCAAACGTTAAACCTGATGCAGGACTTAGATATAAGTTTTTATCTCTTCTGTAGACAAGGAAAGAGTATTTGTGTGCCAATGTGTGCCAATACTAAGTGTTTACACAAGAGAACAAAAAGATATACATTAGTAAGATAGAAAATGTGAATTCACAGACTCAGCTTAAATTTCATTAAAGAGCTAACTAAATAGCTTTGACTTTTAAGTGCAATAAGCAGACCTTTCACAGATGACCTGAGATGTCTGGATGGGTCATGGAATAGCAGTTTATGAACCATAATTCTGCATTGTTTCTTGGTTTTTCTCTGTGTGTGTTGACAGGTGGTTCAAACAGCATGAGTACATCGAGAAACTTAACATGCAGGCCATACTAAATGCTACCAGCATGCATGATGAGTTTGCTAAGGAGCTACTGGTATCCTATGGAAAGGTGAATTCTAATTCTTTAAATAAATGTCAAGATTTCAGTAGAAGTTTCTCAAGCCATACAACAGAGTTATCTTGATTTTTCTATAGGTTTTAATTTGTGATAAAGCCTAATAGAATGATCAGAGCGTTTAAATTAGTTTTATCTACAGCATCTTTATTCCTTTTACTCCTACTCTCAAGATACCTGTTTTGGTCCATGAAATGATCCTTGTTGAAGTGTGGAAGCAAAAAGTATTCCGCATCTTATGTCAGCTGCAGGACTTCAATCCCAAGAATACTTTTCATCTTTACATGGTGGTGAGTGTGAAACATGAGATGAAAAATGATTATTCGTTTGCAGTGCTCATGACTGATTCCTTGTACTCTTTAATTTTTCCCTTCAGATCCACCATGAAGCTACAATTATAAACCTACTTGAAACGATACTGTTTCATAAGGTCAGTGTCTACACAAACACATACCATTAGGATATGGTAATCTGAAGCTTTTTATATGTTTCAAAACATGAATGTGATCACATGATTAGATAGATTAGACTTTGGGCTCTTGTTTTTTGGAAAGACTTTAAGAAATTAAGAAATCAAACTTTATGAGATATGTTTTAATATTTTTGAGTGTTGTGTAGCATTCATGTGAGGCAGCTGACGACTCAGTTCTTGATTTGGTGGATTACTGTCATCGCAAACTGACCCTGCTCGCAAGTAAAGCCACCAGAGAAGGCGTGGGGACTCAAGAGCAACACAGTCTGAATGGGACAACAGTCGTTTCCTCTATAGAAGTATGAGAGTGTGAGATTTATTCTGCTGTGTTGTTTTAATTGTTCAGACTTCTGCTTAGCAGTCTTCTGGTAGTAAAATTGATCAGTCCAATCATTCTTTTCCCCTGGTGAAGGAGTTGCAAAACCAGAGTGCTGCACTTGAGTTTGAAATATCCCTGAAGGCTGTATCTGTTCTACGTTACATCACAGATCACACTGAGAGGTATGACAGTGTCTCCACCCCCAATAAAGTTAACCATAACTGCTGTTTTTATCCATTTGCATTTCAGGCCAAACTATTAAAGCTTTTTTTAAATGCTGGCTGATGCTGCAACTACAAATCATGTTCATTATTCATTTATCTACCAATTATTTTTTTCAGTAAACCTAAAATTATTTAATCCAGGTTGACATCATACGCTCTTTTATGTCTTACCTACTGCCCAAACATAACAGATGTTACATTTATATTAGACAAAAAAAAGCAAAATTCTCACATTTGTCAAGAATTTACCAGTTGATTCACCTCGACAGCTCACTGAGGGAGACTACATATTTTTTTCTTTCCAGCATCAGTGTCATCAATCGCATGCTGTGCACCCACAACATCCCCTGTGTACTGGTTCAGCTGATTGACTGCTGCCCTTGGAGTCGCTGTAGAGAAGGTGTGTCACACTTCTTTTATATGAATGTTTCCTTCAATATTTGCTGTGTTTAATAATTCAGTCTATCTGCTCTCCCACTGAAGGTGAAATAGAAAAGTACATTGATGGCAGATGGCAGAAGATTCCTGTTGAAGACCATTTAAAGATGACAAAACTAGATGGTCAGGTCTGGATCTCCCTCTTCAATCTGCTGTTGAAGGAAGACTGCCAGAGGAAATATGACTTCAACAATTTCAACAAGAACCAGCTTCTAAAGGTACACTGTGAATGAAATGCTGTGCTACTTGATTTACAGTGTAACCTGATTTTAATTTCCTCCTCAGTCCAAGTTGCTAGTGTATATTATCTGTAAAGTGAAGCTTGGGAAGTGTGTGAATGCCAGATCATTGTACTCCAACTTGTTGAAACACAGATTCAGTGTCCAAGGCTTGTTTTGACGGAGATGTTTCCTCCTATTATACAGCTTTCTCATCCTCTTCCTGTTGCATTAATTACATAAGCAGAGGGCCTTGTGCGTAATCACATTTTTTTTAGCATGAACTCCGCTGAACTCATCTTGAGATATTTAAATGAAGGTGTTATTTTTCTTGCTGCTGTATTATTTGTGTGTCTAATGTCCATGTCCCACAGCTGCGGGGTTTCTTAACAGAAGTGTTGGTGGATCAGCTGCCATACCTGATGGAACTGCAGCGTTTCCTGGCTCATCTTGCTGTCACAGACCTTGCCCCTCCAAAAAAAGAGCTCGTTTTGGAGCAGGTACACACTCAAACATATCTCTACACCTAACTACATCGCTATGCATTTACCTTTAGCTTTTCTTTACATATAGATCCCAGAAATAAGGAACCACATTGTAAGAGAGAACTCTGGGAAGTGGAAGGCAATAGCAAAGTATCAAGTCAAAGAAACTTTCAACCCATCTGAAAGTGACCTGAGGCTGCAGGCACAGAGGTAATACTTTTAGTGTTCCTTTTTTGTACTGTACAGGTCTGAGTGCTAAAAGTGAATTGAAACCAGCTCCATCCATTTGCACTGTTTACTGCTGAGATAAATGTGTTTGTTTTTTACCAGGTTGGCCCAGACATACAACTTGGATGTAATGGAAAGTTTACTTCCTGAGAAACCAAAGTGTGGATCCTGTGGGAAAGAGGCTACAAAGAGATGCTCTCGTTGTCAGGGGGAATGGTACTGTCACAGGTAAGACTTATATAGATCTAAGTCCAGCAGCACTGCAGGTGCTGTAACTGACTGATGTGGTGAAGAGGGACCTGAGATCAAAGCTTGGTTTTACCTGTCGATACACTATCAGTGCTCACCTATGGTCACAAGCTCTTTATAATATCATTGAGAATGGGACTGCGGATAGAAGCAACCACAATTTGTTACCCCAATTTTGTTTTAACATGGCTAAAGATGTTCCTAAAGCTGGATGAAATGGCTAGAGAGGAGAACCTCTTGACTGCTTTTTAAATGTCAGCACAATGTGCTCAGTGACAGATAAAGTCTGTGTCACTACATCAGGCATAAAATAGCATCCGATCCATGACCATCAGACATACTTGTCTCTACCAAATGTGTGATGTTTTTTGTTGATTTAAAGTGTTCTTAATACTTATTTGTATGTTTCTTTTAGACAATGTCAGGTGACGCACTGGCCTAAACACAAGAAAGCCTGCCAGCTCATGGCTGAGGCCACAGAGAAGATCAAGACGGACCTTCACATCAACGACTAAGAAAGAGAGACTTTGAGGAGTGGTGGCAGAGGAATGATGGGACTCTCAAGTCACTAATAAGAATAACATATATGCATACAGTCTATGTAAATTTCGATTGTTATATATTTAAAAAAAGGACCTTTTTTCCAATGCTGAAAGAGTTTATGCCGTTAAAGAATTTTGCTTTACCTTTTTGTTTTATAAATACCGCAATGTTTGCTTATGTGACACCTTAACGCCATATCGTGTTCACCAGTCATTAGTTTCTGTACTGACAACTGAGTCTCTCTCCATTTTTATACTGAAATTTCATACTCTTTTGTTTTTGGATTCAGCACTTTCAAGCAAGAAATAAATAATCTAAATCACTTCCTTTGTCTCGTCTTCTTGCACAACACTGCAGGGAACAAAGGCATGTAGGTATTCTCAAATCATCCCGGCAGTAAGAAACTGAAACTCTCAGTCACTCTTATATTGTCAAAGTAGATGTTCACTGCCCCTTTTCTTGGTTAATATTCCTGCTACTTATGTTCAGACTTAAACCCTCTTTGGATGTTGTTTTGTTGACTTTCTGCAAAGGATCTGACCTGTTGGTAAGAAAAGATCGGATTGGCCGAAGGATCAGGCATCTTAAAATATTTCAAGTTTGACGTCTTACTTTTTTTGTCATGTTGTGCTAAATTAAAGCCAGATCCATCACATTTTGGAGACCGTGGGTGGAGGGGTGGGGGACTTTTCACGCTCACTGAGCTGCTCTCCGGACTCAGAAGCACCCCCTATGTGAAAACATTCCGGATGTCGGCACAGCTCAGTCTCATCTCACTCTCTTTTTCGTGATCTGCTGCTTCCTTCTCAGATCTGTCTGAAAAGAGTCAAAGATGACTAGTCTCCGGAGGAAGTACTTACATATCGTGTAATGTACCATTAAAAAAAGGAGGGCGACGGTCTCTGGCAGTAATAGATCGGTGATGAGAGATTATTTCCAGAGATGTAGCCGAGGCTGCACACCTCCGTTACTTGGAAACAAACAGAACATTTCTGCGGAAAGTTTTTCTCTTCGGATGGAAGAAGTTCTGAGACAAAGCGGCGGCCACGGGGCTGTTTTTATTTTGGTAAGTTTCGTGCTTAAGATTAAATTCTTCACAGGTGATGAATAAGCTTGTTTTGTGATACAACCTTTCAGTTTTCATCCTCCGAGCTCTTGTGAGTGCATCTTTTAGTGTTTTTAGTTTTAGTTTGTTTGACAGTTAAGCTACTCGTGACAAAAAAAACGTTCAGTACATTTTGAACAATAAGTTACAAAAATGTTTTGGGTTTGTTCATGAAGATTTTTTTTTAATCCATTGTTTCACTTACTGATTTTTTTGCTGGGTTTGCAGACTATCAATATTATATAATTAGCCTGCTGGAGTATCTTATGACCAACAGCGTGTTATACAATAGCTGGTCACTTAACCGCCTCAAGCCAAAAAAATGTTATGTGAATAAAATAAAAGACAACCATGTGAAAACACACATTATACAATGAAGCCCGTGTATTCAATGTGGCTCAATATATTTACTCTTTAACTGTAACTGAGTAGGCTACTCTACTCAAGTTGTTGGGGTATTTCCATTTAGCATTATGCTGCTACACAATACTATTTCATTTCAGAGTAAAATACTGAACTTTTTAACTCCTCCATTTTTATTGCTTGACAGCTCAAGTTATTTTGTTGAATCAGTCTCATGTAATTAACAAACAATACACTAACAAACAAAATATAGAACCAATTTGTAAAATCTGTTGGTACAAGTTAGAGTAAGTGTGACAAACAGTATATTAACTAGCTAAAATTAATATCACTCCTCTTTGACTGGATGTAAGATTAAGTACTGTTTACCCATAAAGCATCAGTAATCATAATTTAATAATACAACATCTAAAGGTCCATTTTGTTGCATCCTGAATACTTTAACTTTTGATGCTTAAAGTACATTTAGTTGTTATGTTAAGTTAAAACTTCATTTCAGGGCACATACAGGTGTTTACTTCAGTATTGTTTTTTTAAATTTTTGGTATTGATATATTTACTACAGTACAGAGAGTCAGTATACCTCTGCTATAATCAGATATAGTTCTTATAGTTTATCTTTCTGCCTAAAATGAAGCAGTCTAATATTAAACAGCAATTTAATTTTATGAAAATAATTTTTATAGAGCAGAAAATACAACATTCACAATCTGCTAAATCAAATGGAAAAGGTACCTCTTACCAGAACATAAACAATAATAATCAACTTAAAGAATACTGAGGTTTCTGTGAGTAACTCACTACATGAAATATAATGGTATGTTTAGACAACAAAAAACACTAAGACGACGGCTAAATATTTATTGGCAGGTATCAGTGTCTTATTGTATGTTTTTCTGCCTTTCAGTGAAAATGGAGGAAACCAGGCACTGAGTGTCACTATGTCTTGGGGGGAGTTCATCGAGCTCCGTGACCTGAAGCAGGGCGGAGAGCCGATAGAGCTGACAGGCACACCTTCGCCATGCTCACCTCCCCGCCTGGAGAGAACCAACGCCCTGAGGATCAGCCCTGGAAAGGTCCCAGACCTGCTGAGCAGGGTGGGCATCATCAGAGTCCTGAGTAGCTCCCAGGACCCCCAGCTCACTGAGGAGAAAGGAGAAGGACACAACTTCCAGCCCTGCAGCCACGCACAGCCCACGTGGTGCGACCTGTGTGGAGACTTCATCTGGGGCCTGTACAAGCAGAGCCTGCGGTGTGTCAGTGAGTTGGCTTACGTAGGCTGTTTGCACGCCTGGGTGTGTGCTTCTGTAAATGCATCTGTGCATATGCATGATCAGAAATGAGAACAAGACCAAGACAACAAGGAAACTGGGTTAAGTAAAGAAAGATGAAGCCTACAATGCAGGTGCAGTTGTAAAAGAGTGTGAACTCAGACTGTTACCTGATTGAAATCATATTGTTTACTATGTGATTTGCATTTCATGAATGTTCTTTGCGTTTTCTCAAACATGCAGGAAGTTGATTGAGTGGTTGTTGTGGTTTGGTCATTTTTAAGGCTGAGGGTTGGGTAAAAACCTTGCTCTTGATTTAACTTACAGTTGCAGTAGTGTGAAACTTCCTTTTTCTGAGGCAGCACCCACTGCATTAGGCCATGGTTAGTGTAAAGCATTTTGTGAGCAGAAGAACAATGCTCAATAGTAATTTTGGATATGAAACTGCAGTCCACTCATAATGAAACAATAACACCACAAACTTAAAACCACCTACATTTACCTTTATGGAACACTTGATATTTTGTATGTCACCTCTGTTTCATTTCATATCTGTAACAGGTAAAGTATTGCTACTCCCGTATTTGAAGACATATCATCCATTTATTTTTGAATTTACATATATTGCATCATAAAGAGGGATGAATTGGAGATGATTGTAAATGCAGGGCAAGTTAGAATAACTGCAGTGACCATTAATGTCCAGAGGAGGACATCAAACATTTAAATTTTGCACTCTCATATAAGACTCTCACATGCAAGACTTTGTCATATTTATTTATTTGTTAGCTAGAGTCTGTCTAAACTCAGTGACTTTCTGCGCTTACAGACTGTAGATTCACATGCCACTATCGCTGTCGGGCTCTGATCCGGTTGGACTGCAGCTGGGACCGAGGCTCTGTGACTGACCCCACATGTGTCGTGGAGCACACCATAGAAACAGACACAAATGTGGTAAGGAGTTTTTGTATTTGGCAGAATAACTGGCCTCGTGCTCTTGTTCATAACATACATATTTCAGTTTAAAGTGGTCACTGTTTACCTGTTTCAATGGCATCTTCGACATCAAGAAATATTCCTATGTTGTGCCAAAGGTACCATAAAAAAGAATGATAAAGTAAGGGAACCGGTGGATGATACAGGTTACTATGCTTACTTAATTGAGTGATCACGTGCCATTTCTGCTGCACGACTTCTACAGAACAAATTAATTGTTTTATAGCCAAAACATGAACTATTTTACATAGCAATAAATACACGCCCTTAACCCCATTCAAAAGTTCTTAATTAAAGCTGAAGTGACCCAGAAAGTGTTATCTGCTGTAAACAGTCATGCAGCTCAGTACCAAATGTGGAGCAGGTAGCAGCTTTAACATTTGTAAAGGGAAGTGAAGGGATTTGAAGGGGAAGTACATGAGAAACACAAAAGGTTGCGGGTAACAACATGCAAGATCTAGTACTGTTTATTTAACAACTGTCTCAAAAATAATCTGTTTGCAGAGTGTTTTAGCATGTTGTTTGTTCAATACACAGCTATTAGACGTGTATGAAAGCAAACTCAACAACAAGATAAAAACATCAAAATCAGATGACAATTTTTGGGTATGTACTTTAATAATACAAATACGGGCTAAAGCAGGGTAGGCTATGGCAAAGACACTCATGTTTTAGCCTCATCTTTGCTCATTTTTATCTGAAAAACGTAAGAAAAACATATCCATATACACCAGTTAATGGTGACTAGTAGCAGAGTCAACCTTTTGTATATTAATTAAAGAATTTTAAGCAGAGATAAATTTAAGTCTTTGCTGCTGTAATCTTAAATTTTAACTAGAAGAACATTCTCTCAGTGTTGTTCTGCACAACATTATTGTCATTCATAAAAAAGGGAGTCAAAGCTACCGTCCAGCAGTAGGGTTTGTTTCTTAGTAACGGGTTTTATTTCCTCGCTATCAGACACTTGTTCCTTATCAAAAGGCGACTGGAATGTAAAAAGTTCGGCAAGCTGCTCACATGGCTCGGCAGAGTATGAGCAGCATGGGTTTTTCCTGCTTTGACATGATAATGTGACATGTGATGAACACCACCACTGCAAAAAGTTGAAAAAAAACAAAACAAAACATGAAAAATATAAAACAGGCAAGACGATATCTTTTTAAACTGTCAGCACAAAGAAGAGATGTGTTATTTTCTACAATTTTCACTCCTTTAAGGTTTGTATCATTTAAATGTTTTACCTTTGGTTCAATCCTGCTCACTGTTAAGAACAGCTGGAAGGTTTCTGGGTGTAGCAGACCACATATGAGAGGTCCTCAGCTCACAGTCGGAGGCTCCAAAGTATTTCCTGTAATTAGAGTGACCAACTCCTTAGCATGTGAGAAAAACATGGAGGATATTTAGAAATGTCTTCACCAGTCTGACAAGTGCCTCAAGTTTTTTTGGTTCACCTGTTTGTTATTACGATAATCAATTAAAAGGGTATGATGTGGGTAAATTGTTCCAGATGAACAAATAAAATAAGGGATCGTTCATCAGGCTCAAAAATCACAGCTTTTTTCAACTCAGTGTTGAATGCTCTTCATTTTCTAGCAAAATTTAAATACAATTTTACCAAAATACTTGATTACAGTTTTCAGTCGCCAGATTCTCATTACAAAAACTGGTAGAGACAGAAAAGACTACAAATGCTTGTCATCAAGAGGGTTGTGTGATTACAGAGTTGGTCGTGTCAGGACTAAAATACTGTGTGCATTGACAATTTAATGCTGTATCCTTTCACTGTGGGTTAATTACACTGAACAAGGTTGTTTTGGGTGTGTATGAAGCCACCATGTTTGTCTCCCTTTCATAATCAGATATGCTAGCCCTTTTTAGAAAAGAACCCCTCTCTAAGTCATAATTACAACCAGAGAGTTGACCTGCTTGCTCTTTACAAATTGGAAAAGCTATTTTTACAATACCTCCACAGTGACATATTCAAAATTAAGTTTTCTTTAAAACGAAAATGTCTTCACAGCACTCAAAAACATGTAATCTCACTGTAACACATACTTGTTCCCTGAAGAAGAGTGAGGATAGAGAGTTTAAACATAATGAAAGACCCTATTTTATCACATTGTAGGGAATTTTAGACATTAAACGTTTTTCAACATATAATATTTCATATGACATATGACATATATCCAAGATATGCCATTTTTATGTGCTTAGGATTTCTCAGCTGTGCTGCTTTGATTGTTTTCTTTTCCTCGTCTCCTAGTTTTCTTTTGATAAACTAATTGTTTAATTGAAAAAATGCTTCAATACCACTGTAAATACCACACCCATATCAACTAAGTGACTCAGTCTGCATATCAGCAGCATTATCTGAGCATGCTAAGTGGTGGCATTTAGCAGGCCTCTGGTGTGTATCTCCCCCTTAGTGATAGACTTGGGCAGTCTAAGTGGCAGGGGCAAAAAAAAACATTAAAGGGACATCAAATAGAGCAATTTTCTAATTATCTCAACTGTAAAGGCACCCTACATGGACATGGCACTGCATTAGTTTCCCCCACTGGAAAGAACCCCTAGACAGAAGGCTGGAGGGCCCTCATCCACATTTTACTCACTGAAAGACACCCTTATAACACCTTTCATCATGTTTTCTCCAGTAGAAGGGCACCAAGAGGATACTTTATCACATTTTCTCTTCTGTAAGATCACTCTAGAGGGCGCTTTTATGTACCACACAAGTGTCCAAAAATGTACTCATGCGGTGTACCTTGTTTTTTTTTAAACATGGCTAGAACACCAGCGCTTCCCCTTTTTTCCCTCATACAGAAATGACTTGCACAAGCCTCAAACAAACCAGATAAGGAAATTAAACTAAACATCGCATAGGCAGACTTTATATGTGGCCAAATCTGCGCCAGTGTTATTTATCTATTCAATAAGTTAAAGATTAATTTAAAAAAAAACTCCCGTGGTCCATCACTGTGTGTGTGTGTGTGTGTGTGTGTGTGT
>JAQNCA010000014.1:11127951-11149571 GCA_029783725.1 Acanthurus tractus
GGCACTTTATACTTGGCCCTTCATATGTATGCAAGGCACATATTGTACCTTTTGTTCCACTAACTTTATCTAAAAACTTAGACTATGATAGTTTTCTAAATGAAACCTTTAATCAGTAGTGTCAGTATTTTTTAGATGTGTAGTTACACTTTAATCAACTAAACAGTAAATAAAGTTGGTAACATTTGATCACTCTAGGAGATTAAAATGCTGTCTGCTATGCATCAGTTTTTAGTACATGGGTTATTTTTCTTTTGATACTCAGTATTTTTTTGCTGAATATACATTATAACTCTTGAGCTAATTTTCGAATACAAGACTTGTGACAGTGTATTTGTTTCTGCCTTGAGGAAAAGGTCTGAACACTTAATCCACTACTGGAGGAAGTGAGCGAGGATACTGCCAGTCTATTAAAACTATTTAATCGTTTATAACATAGCATCGTACTTTATGAGCTTCATATTTTTTCATTGAAAAAATTTTAAAACAGTGGATAAATGTGTTTAATTAATGCAGTAAAGTAAAAGTACAGTACTTCTTCAGTCCAGTTCGTCCAGTAGACAGATTTGAAAGATTGTCCATGTCAGGAGTTTTTGGGACCAGGTTTAAAAACCCTCTGTTAAAAAAAAGACCTCTTCTTATTAAAGCAGGTGAGTCAGACACACTCTGCCAAGGTTAAAACAGTATAGAAAGACTTGTGTTTTTATTTGTCAGTGCTCTTTATGTCTATCTTGAGGTGTTTATGACTTTGCTAAAAAGCAAATGAATCAAATCACACCCACACAGAGGGTTTGCTGAGTTTTAAATTCACTTACAACCAACAATGTGTGTTAGTTTTAAGTTGACTTTACGAAGGCAACGTAGAAATACATTTGAAGCATATTTTCAAAGATATGTCCCAGATCTATATTTTCAAACTAAAAACAGGATTTTCCATCATTTCTAAATCCCGTGATATTTATAGGCCTATCTGATTGTAATCTAGCTGAAAGGTCACGGGAACACAGTGGTCATTTGCAGGCATGATCTTATTTAAGGATGTGGCCCACTTGCATGCTATGACCTTCTATGAGTATTGACATTGCTAGATACAGTGTATCTGTTTCACGGCGCTAGTGGCAAACTTTTTGGACCGATTCATTCAGTACTGTACTGGGACACTCTGAAAAAAAATTACAAAACTCGACAAAATTCAAGCCGAGGTTCGCTCGACTTGCGACCGCACTCATGTGTTAAGTAATATGGGAAAAAATCACGTCGATGTAGCACTTTGAGAAGCTGACTGAGTTGTTAGGATGTCCGGTTGGTTTCGCCACTCCCCCCTTTTCCCAGACTTGAATGGAACATCCTGAAAGTAGTTACAGGAGTAGCAACTGACAACATCGCAGGGGGCGACTCCACTTCTCTTCAGTCTACCGACCGCAGGCGACCGGAGAGCGGACGGGCAGAAGACGCTACCCGGCTCCGCATGCCCTTGTAAATCCAGGCCGTTGTCTCTAACTCACTCCAAGGCAATGCTTATTTTGAATTTTTCCAATTTGTTGTGAGGCAACGCAGAAAAAAATAGCAGGCTCCAAGTAGCAGGCTTCTGTTTTTTTGGGAATGCTTCCTCAGTCTGCCAGTGAAGGTAAGTGAGACTGATGTGATTTAACTGTGCAGTTACTTTAAGTTTGGCACAATAACTGCTTAAAAAAAACTTTTTTGTTTATGTCATTTTAGCAGAAGGGATTTGATGTGGAGGGCTCATATAACCACAGGAGGATGTTTTAGTAAATAAAGACGAAAACTAGCTACATTTTTTTGTTATTAAAAAAAAGCAATGTTAGCATAACATATGGATTATTTAGGTTTCATATAATAGTAAATTTCACTTATTAGTAAAGTGTTTAAAAACTAAATCTCACTTCCCTTTGTACATTGTTGAGCAGAGAGTGACTTTTTGTAAGTTTATATTCAAAGACAAATAACAGAAAAAATGTGTTCTGCATATATATCTAAAATGTTTTCAGTAAATAAAGACAAAAAATCAGCTAGAGTATGTTGTTAGTTATTGTTTTGTTCATATTTTAGTTCATGATCATCTTAATATAGTGAGCAAAACTGATTATAAGCATTACTTTAGTTTCAAAATACCATTTTGAATTAGTAACCTCATGAGTTAATGCACTTGGAATTGCCACTTACTTTAGGTGCAAGCTAAACTGGGGAAACTCATTTTCAATCTCCTCTGTGACTTGCAGAGCAGAGAGTGACAGTCCTATCTGTCGGTTCACATCTGAAGACATGTTGTACTGGACTCTGGCTGACTGGAAAGTGCTGCTACTGACTGTGCTACTGTGGGACAGCCTCTGTGCTTCGGGACCGAAGCCCACGAGATGGCCACTGTATGACCAAAAGCCTCTTCTTCTAGCTTGGAATGCCCCGACTGAGGACTGTGCCCCGCGGCATGGTATTCGCTTTCAACTTGACCGCTTTCAGATCGTGGCCTCACCCAATGAAGGCTTTGTTAGACAAAACCTCACCATTTTCTATAAGGACCGCCTAGGCTTGTACCCCTACTTTGAGCAAGATGAGACGCCGGTGAACAAGGGGCTGCCACAGACGGCCAGTCTTACTCAGCACCTGGCGAAGATGCAGGAGGGTGTGCAGAAGTATATACAGGAGCAAGGGGCCAAGGGTCTGGCAGTTATTGATTGGGAGGAGTGGCGCCCACTCTGGATACGTAACTGGGATACCAAAGATATTTATCGCAAACATTCCCGGATGTTGGTTGGTCAGAAGAACCCAACATGGCCTCCAGAGCAGGTGGCAAAAGTGGCCCAGCAAGAGTTTGAGATGTCTGCCAAGAAGTTCATGCTGGAGACGCTGAGGCATGCCAAGAACCTGAGGCCCAACCAGCTGTGGGGTTTCTACCTGTTCCCTGACTGCTATAATCATGATTACAGGCGCACTCTAGAGAACTACACAGGTCGCTGTCCTGATGTGGAGGTGGCCCGCAACGAGAAGCTGAGGTGGTTGTGGACTGAGAGCACGGCCCTCTTCCCCTCCATCTACATGGGCACTGTGCTGCGTTCCTCAGCCTCCGGTCGGCAGTTTGTCCGGAACCGAGTGAAGGAGGGGATGCGTTTGGCATCCTCAGGCGATGGGTTGGCACGTCCTGTATTTGTGTACACCCGGCCCACCTACGCCAACTCTCTGGAACTGCTGACAGAGGTGATGCTCTAACTTCAGAAACACTGCCTGTCCTGATTTAGCTATCTCTTCCTAAAACACTATTTTCCTTTCTTTTTTCTTCATCATACCGGCGATGTTTAAAATAACTGCTGTGTTCCTGTGCAGTGTTGGTCATTATAACAACAAACATTTGGGAAGCAGAGGATATTATGGACTTTTTGCTCCAAAATTAACTCTCAGTGACGCTGTAGCTCTAACACTCTGCTCTCTCTTTCTCTCTGATATGTGCATGCTGCATGGAGCTTTAGCTTTTCCTTATCGGCAGCCACAGTCCTTTCCTGTTCTGGTAGCAGACAGACACCCCAATACCTCTCTTTTTTGCGGAGTGGGCAGGATGGGTGTTGGTCAAGTTGAAAATCTCGCTAACACCCTATAGACCGTTTCCTTATGGGTGAGTGAACAGATAAGAGCTGCTGCTGTGCTTCACATGTGGTAGCTTATGTCCCACTAACATTCTGACCCCATTACAGTGATACCCAACAGTGTATATTTCCTGTGTTTGACCTGTAAGTCTTAGAAATGCAAGAGGTCACATTTTGTAGGGTTAAAGCGCTGTATCGTCTTTTACAGACTGACCTCGTGTCCACCATCGGGGAGAGCGTGGCTTTGGGAGCAGCTGGGATCATCCTGTGGGGAGAAGCAGCCTATGCGAGCAGCAAAGTAAGGGTCCTCATACTACTAATGAAAAATGAACATTATTAACTTAGACTTTCGGATTTTACTGTAAGTGTTATCATGTGGTGAGTTTTGGCTTTTTGCCCGTCTGTCATGTGTACAGCCATTTGATGACTAGCAATTATTTGTCAGCCCTTCAGCTCAGTTCTAGTTATAGTAGCTTGAGTCACATAGAGTTCTTTATACACGCAGGAGATATTTGTTGGAAACTTTTTTTTTTAAATTTAGGTCGCTTGGCACTGTATTTTATTGTATATATTTAGTGCATGTCTTCACTAAAGTTGAAGGTTAATGTGAGAAAATAGATCAAACTGATTTGCATTTGTCCAAGTGAACATATTAGTCTTTATATGGCTAGACTGTAGATTAGATTAGATTAGATTCGATTAGATTAGATTAGATTGTACTTTATTGATCCCACTTGGGGAAACTGCATTCCAGTAGTATATATTCTTATTTTATAAGAATTATTTTAAGCACCTACATGATTACACATGTGTTAAAAAAAGCACAATGGACAGGCCATCTTGAATCCACTTTCTGAATGTCAAACATGTTACACTCAGCAGCGCTTCTTTAGGTTTATTACAAATAAAACATCCTTTCTAATTTTTTTTCGTGAATATAGAATTTTTCCATCTAGATGGTGAAAATGCATTGTAAATTTTAATTCATTTATTCATTCATTTATTCATTCATTCATTCATTCATTCATACATTTGTCCTTCAGTTTTTCTTTATTGTAAAGTAATCAGCACATCCTAAAGGGAAATGTCAACATAAGGCCGTTTTCAGCATCTTGTGATTTTAGCAAAAACTCTGCTTTTTTTATAGAGTTTCTCCAGATCAACCCAGTTAAATGTTTCGTTGAGTAGAAATAAATCTTTGGCTCAGTCAGAATAATGACAAGTTAACTTGATGTAGAAAAAAAGCCTTAATTTTTTTCTTCACTCCAAGAACTTTATATGACCAGCTTTAATTACAGCTGTTTACATTAACTCAAATGCTCTTTCAATCCAAATAAATGCAAAATATGTCATTTCTGCCACTAGAGGTCTCTCAATGAAACAATAGGAACAAGACATAATTTCTTTAGGTAGTGAAGTAGCATAGCATCACAGCCAGCCTTTTGCAGATGAAAATCTATCTGACTGATAAAAATTTTCATA
Source organism: Acanthurus tractus (assembly GCA_029783725.1). NCBI lineage: Eukaryota > Metazoa > Chordata > Actinopteri > Acanthuriformes > Acanthuridae > Acanthurus > Acanthurus tractus. The sequence goes on from JAQNCA010000014.1 coordinate 11,133,030, forward strand.
GATTTAACCTATTACAGTTTTATTCATGTTATGTTCCGTCGCATTTGCCAGCATTAAGGATAAGGTAAACACAGAATTCAAGAAAATACATCACAAAGATATCATGATGTCAAAGGTGTCAAGGTTTTTTGGCAATTTAATGTAGAAATGTTACACATTCTAGGAATGATCTGAATACTTCATCCACCGCTGAATGTTACGCAGCTGTTGTGGTTTTCTTTAAAGTACTTAAAAAGTCACAACTCCTGAGCCTTTCACACATGATTAATGTGAGCAGCAGGTTTTTGTGTTTGGTGCCCGAAGCGCACACTTAACTTATTGGGAATTTCTCTCCAGACCAGCTGCTCCAACCTGGATTTGTATCTGCGGGGTCCGCTAGGTCAATACCTCCTTAACATCTCCACGGCAGCAGAGCTATGCAGCCAGACCTTGTGTGGTTCTCACGGCCGTTGTCTGCGCAAAAATCCAGACAGCGACGTTTACTTGCATCGTATGGACACCGGTGAGATCAGCGAAGCAGAGAAGACGAAATTTCACACAGAGTTTCAGTGCCAGTGCTACAGCGGCTATGAGGGAAAGGGCTGCCATCAGGCAATTTTGCTACCATCTAAAGCCAGCAGTCCAGCAGCCCTGCAGTGTGTGATCTTACTGATTATCTCTCTGCTACTCTGTTAATACACCATAAATTCTTTAGATGTAGCCACATTCTTACATGTCTGAAAAAAGCAGCACACAGGCTGAACACCAATGGAGTAATTCACTTTAGGGAATCTTAAGGAGTAAGGTGTGTCATTTTTTTCTTTTTAATTGCTGTAAATGGGTGATGTCAAATTAAATTTGATAAGAAACACTGTGGAAATTGGAAAGTTATTTGTTTATAACTTTTAAACTTTTCTTAAACAATGGAGGGCTCGCTGGAAATGACCTTGTTTACAATTTGCTCTCAGTTTCCTCTCAGTCACTGTTTCCCAAAGTGTCAAATTCCATGTTTCTCAGAGAGAAAGCGTTTTGTTTTTTTTAAGAGGGATGCAATGAGTTGAATGATTTAAAGTGCGTCATGTCAGTAGCTGTTTGGTGAAAGTGAAACTGATGCACTTAATTATGGAAATAGCACAATATATCTGAAGTGCCTGAACTCTTTTTAACATGACCTCTGTCTGACATCTGATGTTTTTATGGAGGCAATTACTGTGCTACTATTTATTTGAATGTATTTTTAGGTGTTTATATGATATTTTATTATTTTTATTTCCAAATCATGACTACTAGCTTTCTCTTAAAACACAACATTACAAGATTTTTACTGAAAAATAACAGTCTGTTCTTTATTTCAGTAGTATTTTGGGAGCACAAACTATGTAAAACATTAATTTGTAACACTTTGTATGTTTCACCATTTTACTTATATCACTGCCTCCCTCTTTATGCAAATTTGACTTTTGTCTGAGTAAATAAACTTCTTTGATGAAGTACTTGTGTAATTTCTTTACAGATTCAGAGGATACAATAAGGACAGGATTTATACCAAATCAAACTAGATCTTCTTTTTATTTTTTGGGGATAATACAGGTATGGCTTTGCTGTTTACAGTCACTAAAGGTTAAGCTCCAAGTAGAAAAACATGTCATCATTGGTCGCTACGGGGAGGCAAAGCCAGCTGGTTCTCAGGGAGGGAAACGTTTTGCAGGCTGCTGCCTCATACCCCCCTCCTCATGTAATTGTAGGGTGCTGTTAAGCCAAGAGTTATTTTTACTGCTTTTAAGAGTTTAGCAAGGCATACATTTAAATTTGCAGGAGGAAGAGTTCATTATGGCTTACTTGACAGCCACTTAGAGAAGAAATATATTGCCTTTCTAGGTCCAGGCTCTTCAGTTAACTGTTTACCTTCAATTATAGACATTTCTCATTGAGGCAAACCGAAAACTCTGCATTCAGAACACATAGAACGATGGGAAGAGGTTTAAACTCGCCTGTGACTTTAAATCTGTCTGCTCCTGAAAATGATCTGCATGTCTCTTACGATTGGTTGTTGGATTCTTTGTGAGCCTCTGATTGGTTGTCAGGGGACTTTTGCACACTTCCAATTGGTTGTTAGAAATCTCAGCGCCCACGTCTGTTTTTGTCCCGTCCCTTTTTCCTGCATGTGTCATTTAGATCATGAGACTGCTGATCACACTTCCCCACACGTCCAGACCACAAAGTCCAAAACAAAATCCAGTTGTTAAATAGGTAAGTTACTGTTTGTGACTGCAAATCTGGTGTTACTTTATTACACACTGGACAACATTATAGTATATCACTGTATTCCCATGTAGCTTCACCAAAACAACATGTATGTTTAACTAGAAAATTGGGTAAAACTAATTCACAAAAAAATAATATAGGCTACATGTTCAAAGCTGAAATTCTTGTGACTGAAACTTAGACAAGAAACAGCATTTGCTTTAGGTTTTTTTTGTTAGCGCTCTGGCTACCAACAACTTAAAAACAGGTTTGTCTAAAGTTAGTTATAATGTTAATCCCTTCCAAATTACACAACACTTTTGTATTAGTAATATTAGATGAATTGCCTTTTCCTCCTTTGCAGGGATGGGTTTCTTTCATCCAGAGGGGCTGCTTGTCTTAGAACTGATCAGCCTTGTTTCAGGGCTGCAGTTTGAGACATCATCCTTCTCCCAGGTGCCTTTCCTCTCCGTGTGGAACGCCCCAACTGCCAGCTGTCTCTCCCAATATGGTGTGGACCTTGATTTGGGCACCTTCAGCATCGTCCAGAACCAGAACCAAACCTTTGTGGGTGAAAACATAACCATCTTTTATTCTGAAAAGCTTGGTCTGTATCCCAGGTACTCCAGCCAAGCAGAGGCTATTAATGGCGGGGTGCCACAAAATGCCAGTCTTGATAAACACCTCAGGGTTGCCAAAGAGAACATCCACACCTTTATCCCTGACAAGGATTTCCAAGGCCTGGCTGTGGTTGACTGGGAGAGCTGGAGACCTGTATGGGAGAGAAACTGGGACAGTAAGCAGGTGTACTGGGAGGGATCAAGAGCGCTGGTGAGGTCCAAGCATCCAGACTGGAGCCCGGCGCAGGTAGATGCTGCAGCACGGCTGGAGTTTGAAGGAGCTGGAAGGAAATTCATGGAAGAAACACTGAAGCTCGGGGAGCAGGAAAGACCAAATGGACTGTGGGGTTTTTATGGTTTTCCAAACTGCTACAACTACTATAGTGAAAAAAGCACAAACTACACAGGGGAGTGTCCAGATATAGAGCTCAAGAGAAACGATGAGCTGTTGTGGTTGTGGAACGTCTCCTCTGCTCTTTATCCTGACATCTACCTCAGCCTCAACATGCGAGACCTTGGCAAAGAAGTGCTCCTCTTCGTCCATCACCGCATCATGGAGGCCAAGAGAGCGGCAGCTAAGCTTACTCCACTGAAACCTCCCGTGTTTCCTTACGCTCGCATCGTCTACACCTACACGTTAGATTTCCTCTCTCAGGCAAGTAGCAGATGTTTTAACTCCATGCACTTTGACTTACTGACATGATTTGGTCTGAATATTCCTCTGACCTCCTTTTTTTTCACCCTCCCGCAGGAGCACCTGGTCTACACCATCGGAGAGAGCGCTGCTTTGGGATCTGCGGGGGTTGTCCTCTGGGGTGATCATGCCCTCTCAAAATCTGAGGTATGTCACCATGTTCACAAGAACTGTTTTTAGTTCTGTTATAAATCTTCAAGAGTATTTTGTAAAAAAAAAAAACTACTGTATTATATCTTTATTGTTAGTCATGACTGATTGCTAGACTGTAAAGGAGGAAGCCAGAAACAAGCTCATATGTCACCCTGATGAGTGTGAGATAAGGCTTCAACTCACTGACAGCAATGATACTTGGTTAAAGGGTACCAGTGAAGTTCTGGGTGGTTTTAATCCTCTGCTGCAGAGCCTTTCCATCCTGTGTCGAGCTCATAGCATGTCAGCTTGTCATGTTTCCATTCAGAATGTTTTCTATCGCTCATCTTTATTTAAAAGAACTTGGTACAGGAATTTGTCGTCTTCACTTTCTTAGGAAATAAAGATGTTTCTGGGGCTTTATCTACCAGGGTGGAGATGTGTGACACCCACGATAGGTTTCCTGTACTGTTTATCAGTGAAACCTAAAACTTTCACCTGCTCTACCTCAATTCCCCTAGAGAAGACAGGTGTGTGTGTGTGTGTGTGTGTCTTTGACCCCATTTTTATAGAAATCAACAACCAGCTCTGTGGTTTCGCCGCCGTTGAGCAGTCGGTTGTTTTCTGTGCACCTCTCTGCAACATTGCCGATTTCCACCTGATATGAATTCTCATTGCTGTTCAACATCCTGCTGATGATGTTGGTGGGAGCAAGAAGTCTGAGATCAGAAACTCAATATCTTTATTAGAGATTTTTATTGTGCTGTTATGATTTAAAGTGACTGACCTCTTTCCCTTGAAGTTTGATTTTAGAGACTCTTTTTAACTGTTGCTTTACTTCTCTTCCATTTGATCCTATTAAATACAGTATGTTGTCCTTCTCCTTTAAACAAAGGTCAGAATGGTAACAACTTTTGTTTTAAATCAAAAAGTGTTATCATCAATATTACACTTAAACGCATGTTTTTTGCCCATGTTTATACATAAAGTTCATGCAAAATCCATGCTTTTTTGATGTTTTTTGAAGCTCACGTATATGTTTCTCTTCTGCTTTTAGGCGACTTGTGAGGCTGTCAAATCCTACATCGATGAGTCTCTGGGTCCTTACCTGGTGAACGTGACGTCAGCAGCCACTCTTTGCAGCCAGACCTTGTGTTCCTCACGGGGAAGATGCCAGAGGAAGAACCCGAACTCAAGGGCGTACCTCCACCTGGATCCTGCGGTGTGGAAGGTGGTGCCTGAGAGGAAACCAGAGGGGGGGCAGAACTACAGAGTTTTTGGACGGATGAGAACACACGAGGTGACGCTCATAAAGTCTAAGTTTGAGTGCCAGTGTTACCCAGGCTGGAGTGGTGAGAGCTGCTCCAAACCGATTCAGGGATAAAGGACTTAACTTGACGGATGTAATCCAATGACAATGTGGGTACAAAAAAGGGAAAATAAATGTTACTTCAGTGTTAAACTGGGACAAGTTTGACCCAGAAGTATTTATCTGTGTGCGTGCATGTGGTCTCCTGTGAATGAAATACAAACTGTTTGATCAGTATGTTTTTCCTAATTACTTACATAATTTTCCTTAATGTAATAATGCTGGATTAAAAAAATGAACACTGAACGCAGAAAAATCTTTACATTCCAATGATGTGTCATGATGAATAAACAGTGTATTCTTTGATGAAATAAAATCGTTTTACCATTTTTGTTGCCAGAAATCAGACTCAATGTTTACAAGAATAAATGTGTTTTGCTTTTTGTCATTTCTCTTGGATGTTTGACTTTCACTGTGCAGAATGATGCATGTGCTGAGTTTAGCATCTGCTGAAGGAGAGGAATTTCTATGTGCTCACCTTAAATATGGGGTTAAGTCATGTTTGTAAGAACTGATATCGATCAATCAAAAACAGTTTGAAGGCTCATTGCTAATTTTGAAATGTAAAATATTTATATTCCAAATCCCTAGATAAGCTCAAAGGAGAAGATTTTATTAATTTGTAAGTAGCTCAGTGAATCAGTGAATATTTAGTAAATATTATAATCCAATATTGAAATATATTTTTTATAAATTTTAGAAACAAACTCAGTAAATGGTGTTTTCTGTAAACTAGTACATTTGGCTAATAATACTCATTTTAAATGATTTTACTTTAATAAAACTTTCATGGTTTTACAAAAATAAAGTTTTGAATGCATGACATGTCTTCTTTTAGTAAAAGGATATGAATTTTTCTTCCATGACTATCTGAGTGGGATATATCAAAATAACTTCATTGTAGGGGCCTGAATTAGTTTAGTAAATACAGCTTGCCTAGAATTTACATGCTGGTAAATGTTGGTGGGAGGGTTTATGACCAGCAGGTGGTGCTGTGGGACAGCTGACCAGAGGAAGGCCTCAAGGTCAGAGTCTTGGGTGTTGATAATCTCAAGTAGAGTCAAATAACTGTTGAGGCAAAAAAAAAACAAACAAAAAAAAACAAAACATGTTTTACTAAGAATGTCAGATTCTGATAGCTTTATAGTCCAATTCTGAAGCAGCTGAAGTGTTCATGATGAATTAAGGCCTCTATAACAAAGAACCAAAGAGAGAATGAGGTGACCTTGATTGATTTACGAGTGGCATGTACAATGTTGTTCTCTTATCTGATAGTCACTGCTGCTCCGAACTGGTTTTGTTGATAGTAATTTCTCTCCTCCGTCCCCGAGAGGATCAGCGGACTGGAAGAACAGACTCCCACAGGGACCCGCTGTTTCCTACTTCCGGCTTTATCAATACAAGCTGGATTGTGAGGAAATGAGCAGGAGATAGACGCTTTCTTTGAAAGCCGTGGAGAGATATCTACAGGCGGTGTGCTTTTAAAAAAATAATTCTGCTCTTTAGAGTTGATTGTGCAATTTCTTGAACCAGACAAGCTGCTCAACTCGAAAACCAAGGACACAATTTAATATCTATTCTTAAACACTATATTTACCTGTAGTTACTTGATAATGGCAGGAAAAACAGACAACAAGGCTCTCACGCTGATTGACATTCAGGGCTGCTTGTCAGTCTGTTGATTATTTTCTTGAACCCGGCGGCCTAAACTCCACGCCTTCGGTCCAAATACAGAGAAGGAATTACAATAATGCTGTGTTATTTTAAATAGAATGGGATTTATTAAAGTTTTGTTTTGTTTGCAATGAAAAATTGTATTGAAAGTGCAATGCTGAACTTTTCTGCCTCAGTTTTCACATTTAGACCACAGACATTTAAAAGGAAAGCATGCACTTGACATTTTAACACAACCTCAGACGTATTAGTTGATAAAACACTGTGAACCGCTGCCCTTTTTTTATATACAATACCACTAAATTGAAAACTTTCAAAGTCATAAGTGCGTGTGAACAAAGGTCATTCTGATCTGTTTATCTGGCCTGAGTTGTCCTCTCTTTATTTTCTTCCATCCCTCGTCAGGTCTGGCAGGCCCTCTATTTCTCTATCCTCTCATCTCTGCATTTCTTCATTTTGGCGTCTCGCTCTGTCACCCCTCCATGGTCACGTCTCCCCTTTCCCTGCTGCTCGGTCTAGAGATCGTCTCGCTTGCTCTTGCTTTAATAACTGTTTTGTCACGCTCTGTGTCTTTGTCCTTCAGAAGAGTCGACTCTCTGATCAGGTTTCTTAAAGATCTGATGCACACTTGTTTGCATGATTTATGTGCATGTACGTCACCAAAGATGCAGTGTTGTGCATTGATCTGGCTATTAATTGCAAGTCACTTCTCCTTTAGAAGAGTGACTTAAAAGAATAGTTTGGGGATATTTTGGATAGTTCATTAATTTGTGTCTTGCTGAGTAAAGAGAACTACCACTCTCATGTCCGTGTGACGAGTGACAACCAGCAGGTGATTAGTTTAGCTTAGCACAAAGACAGGAAGCTGCTGGCACAAATCTGTTGAATTAAAAAATTGTGAGGGTGATACAGGTATTGAGACGAGTCTGCAGAGGGGGAGGTTGAGGAGGTTGATTAGATCAGTCAAATGTTAAATGATGAATAGAGGATCTCTCTTTTTCCTGTTTCTAACCATGACATTGTTCACCCAAACCTTAACTCTAAGCAAGTGGTTATTAATGCAACCATTGCGATGACAGTCCCCTAACCTTATGAAACTGATCTCAGTGGTCATTTTAACCCAAACTGTGGTCTTAACTTCACATTAATCACCAAACCTAAACCGTGGCAGTGTAGTATTAGATAATTATTTCATGTAGCAATGTCTTCCTCAATTGTGGCATCAGGTCAACAATGTAACATATCTGGTATATTTCTTTTCTTGGGTCCTCCCTCTCTCCCAAAATACAAGCACATGCTCATGCCCACACATGCACAGACATACAGAATTATGAGTAAAGTAAAAACAGACAGGTGGGAGAGTGACATAAAAAACACATTCATGTTAAATATTGTTGATGTTGTCTTTGAATGTTGCTGTGAAAGTGAGGCAACATGGTCTATGTGACTTATAATAACCAAGCAGCAATAATATTCATCCTTTTAATGTTCCCTGAAAGATTCAGCGCCTCAAGACAGAGCACCTATCGTATATATTTTGGGACTAGTTGGTTTAATCTGTATGCAAATGTAAGTGTAAAAGTTTTTCACAAAGGTTATATGCCAAACCAGTCTGATGCAGTGACTTGTCTTTAATGGGTGCTTATACAAATTAAACAAGATGCTAATCAGTGGGTTTTAGAGGTGCTAGCATAGATGTGTTTTACCTAGAGCTATGGCCTTACTACGAGTAAAACTATCACTTTACAAAACAGTTTGGCACATTCAGCATTTTATCTCAGCAAGTAAAAAAGCATCTTCACATGATCATTTCTATGCATTTGGCAAATGGTTAACAGCACCTTTTTGAATGAGCTGGAATAATTTGCTACTATTTCACACTAAAAGCAACCTGTTTGTAAGTGAGTGGGCTGTAAAAACCGATGGAAAAGGGCCCTTTGAATCACCTTTTTATCACATCTCCATGTAAGTAAATGAAACGGGAGCAGGGAATCAAAGACATGAAATGAAAAGGCAGAAAGGCGGAGTGTGAGAGAGGTCACAGCGTCCTATTTCTTATGTGATGGAGCTGATATTGCTGCACTTAGAGGCTGGTTGTCAACTGGCAGAATCACTTTCAGCAGCAGTCAGATCACATCCTGCAGTCGTGTGTCGCATGGCTGGATGCAGACAAGCTGATGGTGATCAATGTATTCGCACATAAATCATTGTAAAGAAAAGATTGTGGGATGGTGCAACAAAATCTGATCAGGTGACGTGACTTTTGTGATGTGTGTGTGTGCGTGTGTGTGGGTGTGTATGTGTGTGTATATGGATTTGCTTTCTCTGCTGTATGCCTCCTGATGAGAGGTGACCTGACAGACTGTCCCATGTGACTTATCCTGAGACGGGCAGCGCTGTGTTCAGCCCCCTCTGCAAGACCCCATCAGAGCTCAGAGAATAAGATAGAGGAAACCCACATTCACACACTCACACTATAGAAAGGTAGCTCCTGCCAAAGTCACACATTAACTCTGTGTGAGTGTGTGTGTGCCCAGAAGCCATTCAGGTGGAAAATTACACTGCCCAATCAATTGCAAATTGAAAGTCTTTCCTCTGGTAGCAGCCAATCAAAAGCTCACAATGTGCCCCCTTCTTGAAACAACGGCCAATCAGTTGCTCACAGAGCTTGCGGTTGTCATGTTGATCCTGATAAAATGTAATTATCTTCTATTTCCATGGACACGTGTTGAAAACGTTGGGCAGTGAGGGATGATGATAAATAAATGCAAGCTAACAAGAAAATAACTAAGGAAATGGCAAGAAATAAGTGTTTTCTTTTTTTCAACCCAGACACCCTTTTGGTTTGTAATTAATTCAAATATAATTTGTTTTTTTCTGCAAGCATATAATCCATTTCTGCATTTTTCTCATTTATTTTATAGGATTTGATCTTGGCTCATTTAAATAAACATTTTGCTCCATATTAGTCTGGGTAATGAAGTGGATCTCAGAAGAAAATGCTTTTGTTATGAGAGCGGAGAAGGCTGTGGCACCAAGGAGTGTCGCACTGGTCACCTCAGCAGTGAAAAAGCTAATAGGATACTAGATTCAAACCAATGCAGAATACCAATAATGATTTGCTATGTTTTTTGATAAAGTTTAAATATTACAAGGAAATGGGAAATGGGGTCCTACACACAAAACACCATAAATCCCAGTCTCAATAGACTCTCATATAATAAGTAAACAAAGCCACTGTGACCCATTCTAAAGCCTCGAGTTTGGCATTACGGCTGTTTTCATCCTGGGTTTTGGAAACCACAAGTGACCACTGTCAGACGCCAGCTTCTGCTGTTACTCAAAGTGGCTGCACCTTTAATTTTGCATCACATCAAACCTTAACATAGTTAAAGAAGTTAGATGTAAAAAAAATTCACTCTATGAACTATTGTCACGAAAATAAGCCTTGGAGACCAACATCTTTTATAGCATGCTGTTAACATGTTTATATTGGCTCTAAAATTGGCCCTTTGCATGTAGGTATCCATTAGGACTGGATCTCGTTTTGGGCCAGCCTCCAGCGGTCATTTTAGGAACTGCAGTTTTTTCCACTGATTGTCGCTCTTGACAACATATGTAACAGCTAACGTAACAATATGAGATATCCCTTCACAAGAAAAGCTAGAGTTATTGATTAAAACTGCAATAACAATAAGGAATTTTGTAAAAACCCCAGCTTACCTATGGCAAAGCTGTAAGCATCATATTAACCTTTTAACAATAAATATCAAAGTGAAGTCTTGGACTAAATGTACCAGCAGGCCTTTCTGAGGTGACTTCTCATCAGGAGGACAGAGCTGATGGTTGTGGCACCTACATGAAGCAGATCAGTGTCTCAGACCACATCAAGGTCGACAGATTTACTCCAGTAATTTTAGCAACTGTCAGAAAAGTAGCCTAAAGACAAGGAATTTCAAGCCAAAACATGATCTTTTCCTAACTCTAATCAGATCTCATCAAAAGATAAATTACTGGATTGGAATTACAAATGAAATTGCGACCGATTTATATTTTATACATACATATATACATAGTAATTTATTTGTCTCTATATATTTAGTTTAAACAATCTAAATCTAAAGAGCAAATATTTAGTGTTATGTTTTTATATAAATATAGTGAATTTAAAGCATAAAGTACTTTAAAATCAAAGTACTCAGGGGGTCAGTACAGATATATTTATACATATTTTTGCAGAATTTGTGTAAATATACTTGGCTACAATCTATATCTGCTTACAATCTTCATTTAGGTCTGAAGTTAAAGCTATTTTTTAACTGATTTAACATGCAAGGACAGCGCACACATGCACACACACAGACACACACACACTCACAGTGAGTCAGAGACGTGGAGAAAATTGATGTTTTTGTAGTAGCCTATTTCTGTGTGAGTGAAATGAAATTTGAAAGGGCTCAGATGAGGCTGAAAAAAAAGAACAAACTTACCTTTCTAGACAGTGTTATCTCTTTCTCTCTTTAGATTTATAATGTACTGAAGTGACTGGCTTCTTATCATGTTTCTGATTTCACTTTTGAGGACTCAACATGCCGTGCATCTTTATTAGTGCAGAGAATAAACTTTCTTAAAGAGAGCAAGAGATAAACTTGTTCCTGCAATGAAAAAGGAATCACAGATTTAAGTTTAATAGGTGATTGCACTTCTTTATAATATTATATATGAATAAGGTCAAACAAAGCGGCTCAACAGTCGTATCCTGCCTTTGGAAAGTACTCTGGTCTCTGATGATCTTTGTGCAAACATCGGGACCTAAAATACACAAAGGCAGAATGTGATTTAATGGGATTCATGGCTCCTGTTTCACTATCTTAATCGACTGTCTGTGGCTCCTGTTTTGATTTACCCACTTTTATTATAAACAACCTGAGCATGGAGTGCATGCACATGCTCAGGGTGCAGTGTAAACACAAACGCACACACACACACACACACCCACCCACCCACCCACACACACACACACACACACACACACAAAAGCACGCAGGGAATCAGGGAATGCTGGGTCTCAACACAAATGTCATGGTGAGTCGTAACCTTTACCGGAGCACGTTATCTGCTCTGATAGCATGGCCGGGGCCGGGACGGGGACCGACGCGATGCGATTCGATTTGAAAGGTCCCCATCCAAGTCATGCCCACCGGCTATCTTGCCTCCACAGTTCAGCAGCACCAGCACTATACGGCACGTCGCAAAGTTTCAAGGATCTGATGTGTCCCGCTGTATCTGCATCTTCTCTGCCCTCAATTAATCAGCTGCGGCTGGAGAACAGAAGCTGGGTCACTCTGCGTTGGAGAGGCTGTAAGATGTGAAGAAACTTGACACAGAAAAGGGTTGTAATGAAAAAAATTTTTGACACGTCTCAGCTGCTCTTTCTTATGGCTTAAATGGTAGGAGAGTTGGCCTGTGGAGTGAGAGGGACCGTGGGGAGGAAAAGACGGATGTGGTAGGAGGTGTCAGAGGCAGATGTGTTTGCAGAAGTGCTGACATGTGTATCTGTCACTCTGGCTCATGAGTTATGAAACTGACAATGCCAGCTCATTGCTTAAACCACGGAGATCACAGGATGTCCTTGATGTCAGCTTGGATAAACAAATGGAGATCTGCATTACATAAACCATGTTGCACTTTTATTTTATTTTTTAAAACAGCTGAAGGCATATTTTTTTTCCATCCATCTTATTTTCCATTCTAACCTGAAGGAGCAGATGATTCAGATTTGTACTTAAGAAAAAAGGATGAATACTATGGTTTAAAAAAAAAACTCTGATGCAAGTATAAGTTCTTTGAAGTAAAAACACCAAAAATTGGAAGCAAAATACACTTAAAATACTGAGAGTAGAAGTACTAATTATACAATATGGCATTAAGGTGAACATCATTGCAGCCGGTTAGATCTGAGGATAATTTCAATCACAGATATACTGCTTGGTAGCCCAGTCAATACTAGTATGTCATCATCTTTTATGCTAATTTATGTATATGTATATATTCTTAATTTATACACACACACACACACACACACACACACACATATAAAATGTATATATAATATATGAGGTGGAACACTCAAGTGAATACAGTACTAGTAAATTTACTTAGTTACATTCAACAATCCTAAGTGCATCTTCTTGTCTTGTGCACATTGATAAGAACAGTTAAGTAGAGTAAGGAAGCACTTCACTGAGGATTGGAGAAAGAATTAATTTATATTCATGTTCCGTTATCACTGTGACCTACTTTCAACTTTAACTTTATGGTCTTCCAGGGCGCCTTTTGTCTAGCAGCCAGGTGAACCACAGCCGCAGCAATAAGACATAATAAAATACACAAAACAAATAATATCGTGAATAAGAGTCACAAGCCACATAACAGCGGAGTAAAGCACAGCGACGCTCTGAGTGAAATGCTGTCAAAGATCTTATTTCTGTCCATCCAATAGTTATTGGGATACTTGAGTGTGGACCTCAGGGGTGGTTTAATATCCCTGAAAAAAAAGCCCACATAAAACAACGCACATCAAGTGATAACACAACATAAAACCCAGAGTTCATGCAGTTGCTTGTGAACATTCAACAGTTTGATGGCGTCAGAGTTAAAAGACTCTCTCACCCTGTTAGACCCTTTGATGTTTGAAATTTCCATCCAGCTGAACTTCTAATGAAGGATGAAGAGGACAACAAAATGTCCAAAGAATCTAAAAATGCACTTTTGCAGAATATGTGGGACAGATTGCATCATTTACTGCACGTATTACCCTTAAAAAAATCAAAAATGAGACATGATTACAAGGGCTTTCACTAAAAACCCTTTTCTTGAACTGTTCTTAAGCACTTGCTTTTATTACCCACAAGGATGCATTTTGCAGAACTGCTGTTGGAAAGTCAGGAATTGAAGAGTAGCCTCCAGCTGAGCTGTCTAAGAAAAACCCCATTTTTCTCAGAATTTTCTAAAATCATATAAGTCAGGTCTCTTTGAAATCCTACTTATTAAGACAAAGTAGTCATCTTTGTGGGAGCATGACTAGTAGAAGAGTTGTTTGTCAAGAAATATTTGAATGGAAAGAAATTTGTCATATTTAATCCTTTAAATCACCTGTATGTGTCAAAATAAAAGAGAAGTAACATTATTTCTACAAAGGCTTGATATTCTTGCCTCTGTGATACATCAGGCTCAAGGTTAGTATTCATGCCCACAGCAGGGGGCAGTAGTGAATAGAGTTTCTGTACTAAGACACACCAAGATGCCTGTTTTCTTTCAGTGTTTCTGGGCGAGTTCATAAGTCTGTATTTTCTCGCTGTGCCTTTTCTTTTTGGATAAATTCAACTGCGATGGGTGGGCTTATAGACTACATAGGTGACAGTAATCTCTAAAAATACAAACAGGCAGAGGTAGCCAGAATCTTACCTTCACGAACCACAGACAAGTAATTCAACACTGAATTTATCTTTCCTTTCTTATTTATCCCTCCTTAAATTCAAAGATGTTGTTGACATAAATATTAACTGCAGGAATATTTCAGCACAGAAATATGCATGAAATGTAAATTTTAAATAACTATTCTTCCCAAGCTGTTTTTTCCTTTTTTTTTTTTCTTTTTTTTTTGAGTTCCACACTTATTTTTCATGAATTATACTGAAGATGAGGATTATACCATCAGGTGGTCCCGCTGCTGTTTTTCATGGTCCTCTACCCCCCAGTTTGCCTGAATTGCAGCTTTCAGCAGAGCAGCGTGGCTCCGCGGGGTGGCACGCTGTTGTTCTTGGGCGTTGCTAACCGTCGGCTCCCGGGTTGCTCAGCCACCGTCCAAATCCTCCATTTCTGCACCTGTTTCCAAGACAACTGACATTTAAAGGGGCGGCTCAGGCTATTGACTGTTTGCCCTTGACCAGCTCTCTGCGTGCACTTGAAACTGTTTGGTTCAACCTGTTACTATTTCACTGTTCTCCACTAAAGCTCCTCCCAAACTCACTGTCCCTTCATTGACAGCTGACAGCTGATGTTGCAGAGGAACAAACAAAATTAACTGCAAACTACATGTGAACTTAATCACAAGCACAGCCGATGCTTAATGTGGGAAATCAGCCAAAATGGAGCAAACCGGTCACCCTAGATTCAGTCACTGAGTAACAGGTACATGTAGACACTGGCACCACACCATGTAACACCACGCCACCAAATTAAAATTAAGCCACCTGAGATGAATGTGATGGGTAAATCTCCCCCCTCCTCTTCCTCTGATATTCTCCAGTGGAGTTCTTCTTCAGTGCTCTTTTGTGTTATCAACAGAGAGCCTGATGTCTCAATCTGGCAACCCAATCGCCGGTTTTTCCTACTGATGATTATGGTGAAATTATTCACTGACAGGTGAAACCAGTCAAGCAAAAATAATGGGATTTCTCACCTCAGAATAGCAGTTTGGAGAAGCCTGATATTTCACTTTAAGAGAGGCGCGTAAATGACAGAGAGTTAGAAAAACAGTTAGAGGACACTCTTATGCTGTTAAAACCAATTTCATGAGTAATTCTCTGATACCCTGGATATTATCAATAGGAACACAATTTTAGGACATGAAATTGGACATGTTTAATGCCATTGCTTTAATGAATACAATTTATTAATGTCCCTCTGTCAGACTAGTCTATCAGCGCATAGTTCCCTGATTTTTAAGCTAGATTTATGCTCGCTCATCGTGAGACTTTACACATTGATAGAGCTACTGCAAGACCAGGCTTCTGTATTGTATGAACGGGGTGCACTTTGCCTCGTCTCATTACTAAACAAGAGACTACTGCCATGCAACTGCTGTGTTTATGTTGTTTCAGTCACTGTGATGCAGAGAGGTAATCACAGCAAGCCGGATGCTGAGCTGTTCTTTAGCACACGTAATGTTTTCATCACATCAACAACCTCCACTGACAACTTCAACTTGTTGGCAAAAACACAGGCAGCTCAAGCCGAACCACTGCTGTTCCAGTAGGTAAAGTCACATTAGCCTCTCTGTGCGATGAACTGACACATTTAGCTCTAAAAAGCATGTAATACATGTCGAGAACGATCTAAAGGTGTGAAGGTTGTACGAGAGCACTGCTGCAGTTTATATTCTGGTGGTGTAATATTATACTTAGCAGGAACACTGCTAGAATGATTTTCCATTTCCAAACACAATGAATAACTTTTTTAATTTACCCACTTTGATTCTGAAGGGAAAAGTTGAGCAAGGAGGAACTGCAGCATGTGAGCTTGCCGGAGCCGGCTGGGAGATTATGCCGCAGGCGTTAATTGAAATGAGTGAGAGGTAAATGACGGCATGACAGCAGTGTGATGACAGCGTTTTATGAGTAAAGCTCAGGAAATGTTGGATTTTACATTTTCCACAGTTCAAGCAGTAATATTTTTGTTTGACCCTCGCTGCCTGGTAAATGTCAGCTTCTCTAAAAATGCAACACCTCCAGTTTGTAACAGAGGTTTTTCTTTTTAATTTCTAAAAGTTCATTCCTGATAAAGCTTTTCCAGAGACACAGAAGACATTATAATCTACAACTGTTTTGAAGTTCTCCTCAAAATGTCTGATCTTAGGTATAAAGAGTAAGTTTGTGTTTGTGGATTTGACTCAGTAATTCTTCTTCTATGGTTCTGCTGCAGAGTAATATGTTGGCATTGTACCAGTGGTGGGCTGTCAGGGCCTTCAAAGCCTTCACTGAAGGCCTAAAAATATCTGAATTACAAACTGATGTTAATAATATTTTGTCCATGAATACTTATTAAAC
>JAQNCA010000014.1:11158608-11182581 GCA_029783725.1 Acanthurus tractus
TTTATCTGAAGAGTCAAAAAAAGCAAGTCAACTGGACTGTGTTAGGTTTGTTGGGAAGACGTTTCACTTCTCATCCACTTCTCATCCAAGAAGCTTCTTGAAGCTCATCCAAGAAGCTTCAAGAAGCTTCTTGGATGAGAAGTGAAATTAATAAAATAAAATGTATTTGTAAATATTGTACATACTGTAAATATTACATTAATATTTTTCTAGGGGGATTCTTTTTGTTCTTGCTCTTAAATGTTCTGTTCTGCTACTTAATCCTCTGGAACCGATTAATAATAAAAATAATAATAATAAAAGACTGGTTCCTTTTGTTCTATTTATGTTTGCCTGTCTGTCCTCCATGTCTGATGTTTGTAACAAACAACCCGCGTGAATAATTGTTGACAATTGATCGATTTATGATCACTTTTATAGTGCAAACATTTCATTCCTCCATAGACGTAATGCACTGTAAGAGCGAGCGGCACTGTACTAAGATGGCCGCCGCGTAGGCACGTCACTCCAAACGGCAGCAGCAGTCAACGCGGCGTCTACGTATATATGTCTATGGCTAAAACCCTACAGCCAGTAGATAAACATGTAGCAGCTCACCCAGCCAGTGGACAGGAAATATGCTTGCAGATTAGCTTGCTAGCAGTAGTGCTAGCCCAATCATGTGCCCCTCACCTTGCTCATTATAACAGTCTGTTGAGGCTTTTAGGTCTTTCCTTTGACTGCTGGAAATCCAACACTGAGTGAGCAAGAGGAGGAGCTGTACTGTAGCATGTCACATGTGTTTTTTTTTCTTGATACCTGCCTCCACTTTCTCATTTTCACCTTGACACGCCCTTACCCTTTAACAACCAAACAATGCCTTTTTATATTACCTGACTCCATAGTTAACTCTCAGTGCTACGGTTTACATCTTTTCAGCTCACTGTTTTGCCCCCCGTGTGGCCAAAAAATAGCTTCAGAGACAAGGTAGGTTTGAAGTTACCCCTTTGGAAACATTTTTAAATACTCGTGAGACTACAGCTCCTTCCAAGCTCTGCTTATGACAGGAGGTGAGTTAAATTTGATTAGTCTGGACAAGCATATGGGAAAATAAAGGAAGGGACACTGTTGTGATCTCACTTTGTGTATTTAGACTCATTACCATTAATTAGTGCCTTGGTGAGGAACCATATCCAGAGTTCATCTTGCTTGCAAAATAAAAACATGAATCGGAATGCCAGGCAAAATCTGGCCCTCATTGCAATCCCCAGTTAATCAGCAGTGATAATGTTTTGCTAAACTATAATCTCGTCTGTGCATATTAATAAGGGCTCTAAGGGATCTGAGCCGAGTGTTGAGGGAGAGCTGGTGGCTCTGGTCGGGAAAAAAAACAAAAAATGGCCAAACCATGGAGACAGATTGTTAAACCACTCAGCTCTCACTTTGGCTGCCTTTGTCTCCCTCAGTGGCTCTCCAGTGTGAAAGCAGTACATGGCTGTGTTTCAGTAACAGCAGTGAGTTTTTGTCAACAAACAGCCATTTTGCATGCAACACCCACAGCGACACACAAACACACACACAGTTGAATGAACACAAAAAAGATGGCGTGCATCAGATTAGACAGCGTGCCCCTCTGCATAGCAAAGCCTTTTTCCTTCTTGCACGTTTGAGTGTCGCAGGATGATTAGGAGCGATATCTCTGAAGGGCATCAGGAATGTTTACAGCCCATGTAGCCTTTGAAAATCGATAATGACATGAAGACCCTGGGCAGGTTAATGGTGTGTGAAGGGACTGTTATACAAAAAATCCAGATTGTTGCTTGTAGAAATGGTGCATGCATCACATCGGTGTATTGAGGTCTGACTGCTATGGCTGATCTAAGTCTGGCCTGTGACCCTCGTGGAGATGCACGTCAAATAAGCAGAATCAATCACGAAGACAGCGTTTGGCCATTACAGACCAAATGAGATGACCAAGGCAGTCAGCCTCGGGCTTTGCTTTGATTTAGCAACATAGTATAAACACATTGATGACAGTGGCAGATGAGTGTGGATGTGTTCCGAAAGCATAATCATGGCAATAAACCATAATAAAAAGAGGGTAAAAGCACCCTGAGATCAGCACCGAGGGGCAATTGCAGTCTTCTTCTCGTGGCTAACCAACTATGGTTAAGTTTCTTAGGGGGGCATCCCAAGCTGACTGGACATGCAACCCCTTGGAGGTGAAATTTATTGGTATGGATTTTGTGCTGCTCCTGGTGCATTGAATCAGTGTGACCAAGCAGGCAGGCAGAGGGAAATGGGGCTGTTCTGAGAGTGAATTATACGCAGTCACACACTCAATTTACCCCTGCAAACCTAGTTAGGGAGGGAGCAGACATGGAGGCATACACATGCTGTAGGGTGGCATGTTTGTACGCTGACACGCATGCATCCGTGAACACATGCACCCCACATTAGTTAACAGGATTAAGGACATTAAATGAAGACAAAAATTAAATCCAATTTCTCATTTGTGCACAAAATTGAATACATTTCAAGCAATGATGTGTAATATTTAACTACTCTTAAACGTGTTCAAAAGAATTCAAAAGAAATATGAGAGTATCTATGAATGAATCCAGCCACTGCAGATAAAAATACAGGTATCAGTTGGCTCGTATCATTAATTTCCAGTAGGAACAAATACTCCTCATGCATATTAAAACACTCCATGCAAGAACGTCATATAATTGACCGTGTTACAGCCGGCAGCCTCACAGACAGACAGTGGAAAACCGGGTTTCCAGGCTGTTGTGTTTGATCTGGGTGACTGTGTTGAAACCTCTTAATGCCAGTTTGTATAAAATATTCATCTTCATTTCGCAGGCCGTGAATCATCAAGGTGTTCCTGGCCCTCCGCCCCTGCTCCTGTCCTGTGGCGGAGCAGACAGCTGTTTGAAATTAGACACCAGATTGTGTTACTTAAACCGCTAGCAGGAGTGATGCTGATCGCTCCCTAACCCAGCAACCAATCTGTTAGCGTACTGAATCGTGGGAATGCGATCATGAGTGTGCTCTTGTAGTATTTAAAGCCTGGCCTGCCTCCCTAACTGTGACTCGTCTGGAAACATCGATGCTAATGTGTTACACTGCAGAGATTAAAACCACCTGATACCTAAAGGGACATTTTATACACATCTAACGGAAGGGAGCTTGACCTTTTTAACAGAGGTCTTGAGCAAAACTGTCACACTCTAGTCATGAAGATTTATTACTAAATGATACTTTGTTGCCTTATTTGTCCGTTAATGAGTGAGATCAATCCGCAGTCACGCTAGCAGCTCTGCAAGGCTGCACTTTGGCACAACACAGCTTAAAAATAAATACAAGCATCAGCATGCTAATATGCTGAGCATGACAGAGCTCTCATGCTGATGTGCAGCAGGTATGCTAACCATACAAACCATCGGAATTTGCCGTGTAAGCAGGATCATATCTGTCATTAAAAAACAGCTGAGACTCATTATTTTTTGCAGGATTTTGCTCCGCATCCAAAGTATTGAACAGATTAAAAATTTCTCCTGGTGATGGAGCAAAACGCCTGAACTAAAATGTCATGATATTCTACCAAAAGGTTGTTGAAATATTTCACTCAAAACCATAAATATTTAGTATACAGTGGTGCTTGAGGAATAGTCAGGAAACTATCAAAGAAATTGGAATTCTATATCTGGGGGTATTGGATGTCTGTTAATTTAAAGAATGAGGTTTTTATAATCGATAAAAACAACCTTTGACCTGGTCAGGGGTCATGATTGCCATCGGGAGTCATTCTAAGGGGGAAAAAAATGTGTGCAGTCTCATGCTGTCTGGTTCAAAGTGGAAGCAAGATTATTCTGGAAAAACTTGGGCCACATATTGGTCCTCCTCCTGGTTAAATATAAGCTGGGTTTCTCAGCCTAAGTCAGGCCCACATGCTGCTCTACTGTCATATTGTGCTTCCACATCTAGGTCACTTCAGTTTTTTTGTTTTCTCTTTTTATTTTTCTGTGCAGATTTTCTTGTACGGATTCTGAAGTCAGTGCCCTTTTTTCATACATCATCACTCATCTTTATGCAAGTCAACATCAGGGTAAATGCATTTTGTAATAAATAATAATAAACCTTAGACTTTGCAGTTGAACATGCTAAAGAAATGGTCTTTATAAAAGGCTGTATGTTTTTGTTCTAAACTGTCTGTTAATTATCTGGTTTGATTCTTTTATCTGCTATTTGAACCTCTTTTATTTTGACAAAACATTTTACATGACATTACATTTCTATGTTTATTGTAATTTATATTTCAGTGATTCTGACCTTTATATTTCCCTATAATATCAATTATGTCTTAATGTGGTATTTATCTCGGGTATTTGAGATTGTTTAATATTGTAGATCTGATAGCTGATAAAGGCCCGTTGCCTGTAACGTTACACCCCTAATAAACCCATTTTGCAGAAAGTCAACCATTTTTTCCCCCATCTCTTTTTCCCCCTGCTGATTAATAAACCATAATAAGGTTATTAAAAGAGTAAAGTGCTATCCTGTCCCCAAAAAACATTCAGCAATCTTTTGCTTACTTTGTGCCTTGGGTGAGGCTAATTGATCTTTTTCACTGCACTTTAAACAAATTACCATTGATGACTAAAGGATTTTACTCATTCCTTCAACACTTTGGCTATAGGTTAACATTCGTCAATACTGTGCAATTACACGCAGGATATGATGCAAAATGATAATCCCCCAGCAGCTGTCTTGTAAAATCAATCATTTGACCAAACCATTGAAGCTCAGAGACAATAGTGGTGAGATGACCAGTGAATACTGTGGTCTGGTCAGGACGACGGAGGCTTTGATAGATGGTCATATTCCCTGAAGCTGGCAGGGAACAGATTGTGATTAATTCTCGAACAGAGGGATTTGTTGGAACTAGTAAAAAAAAAAAAAAAAAAAAAAAATTGCTGCAGTTATTTCCCCTTTTCGTCTGTTAATGGTGTGTGTGAACGACCGCAGTATGCGCTGTAATGCATCTTTTCATTTTCTGCACACAGAGCTGAGCGGTTGTAATGCAAATCACAAAGCCACTCACTCAGCCCGGTCTTCTTATCATTTTAGTGATCCTCTCATAATGACATTTAAGGAGAAAATGAATAAGTGTCCCGCACTGACAGCCAGTTTGGAAAGCATTTATACATAACAGATGAAAGGGATCAAAATGACACATGAGCTAATCAAAACTGGATATTAAGTATTGAATAGAAACAGGCCTCTCTCAACAGTCAATTCTTATAAAGCTCTTTAATGTTTGGTTACATGAATCAGACTCATATTAACATTCAGCCCTGTTTCTCTTCCCAGCATCCTACGCTCACTCTGATTGTCACAGAACCCGAAAGCTGTGTTTTACGTCTAAATGTGTGTGCAAAACAGACAGTATTTTAGCATTGGTAAATGTGGCTTGTTTATCCTTCAAAAGAAACCATTAGTCAAACAAACAAAGAGCGGTATGTGAGCAGACGTTACTGGCAGAAGCATTAAAATCCACTGCAACTCTCTGCCAGGTTAGTAATTGCTCTTTTTATGGTGGTAATTATTTCCTCTAAGGTGCGCACTGTTGCACACTGCAATTATACATGTGCTGCTATCTCTGTGTGGAAGGGAATGTGGGTGGAGAGATGTGGGAAGTATTCTGAAAAATTGTACATTTTAGGAGTGTGTGTGTGCGTGTGTGTGTGTGTGTGTGTGTGAGGGTGGGTGTGTGTGTGGGTGTATGTGCAGTCGGAGAGAAAAGAAAAATTAAAGCTGCTGAGATCTGAATTGATGCACAGTGTCTACTACTACAACAAAGCAACAAAAATCAAACAATGGTGTGATGTGGCTGCATTTTTTTAAACTACTCTGTGTGCTCCAGCCTTCAGTTAAGTCTCTGCTTCAGTGAGACAAACACGCTGAAGGCACTGTACAGAGAAGCCAGCATGTAAGCCAGATAAGGCCAATAACCTACTATTCATATTTCTGTTTCTTTTGTCCCCCTGTCCTCTGTCTCTGCTCTCTTTCTCTGTTGTTGTTTTTTTTTCTCTCTCTGTTTGTTCCAGACAGTGTGACCTGCACGACCAAGCTAGAAAACGGCATTACACAAACACCTCTCACAGATAAGGTCTCCACCAGGGAACGGTGCAGACAGCGTGAGGACGCGGGAGCCTCTGAGCGGCAGAACAGAGGGCAGAAATTCATATGGATGATTCTGTGAAAATGCAGCAACAGCAGCACTCTGTGGTTTCAGCTGATCTGAGGAGGAGAACTCCTATTTGCATATTATTCATTGAAATTTCTATATGCACCTTCGTCCCAGTGAGTGGGTGATAGTACAAGTCTCCAGGTGTCTGGTTTTTTGTTTGTTTGTTTTTTTTTGTGACAGTTTTTATTTACTGAGGAATCACCAAACCAATAGTAAATAAAATATACTGAAAATAACAGTGTTTTAATCAAGCAGAGTAATTAAGTGGTATAAAAGTATAAAGTAAATTAATATATGGAGCAAAGATTAAGCTAAAAGAGAAGAATTTCTGATATGATCTTCATGACCTCTAACAGCCCAACAGGACAGGGTTCAATACAAGGTGCGCAAGCAACAACATAACCGTGTGTTTTCAGTAATTCTGGAGACTTTTGATCATTTTTGCCTTTAATGGGTGAAAATTTAACTATCTATCTTCAGTTAAAGAGTTATTTAACTTTATCCATGGGTACCACATGTAATTTATCAATTAATAAGTGACAGTAAATTGAATTGCTGAACTGACAATGATACTGTATGTATGAGGTTATATTTAAATGGCAACATCGCTACCTGTTTTTTCAACCTGCAATCAATGAAAATATAGTTAAGATCAGAGGAACTACAATTGAAATGTTGGGAATATACACTCTAAATGACAAACTGTTGAGAAAACACACTTTTACCTACAACACTTACAACAACCAATGAGGAGTGGATGATAAGTTCATGACCTAAACTAAAAGTCAATGAGTTATACAGCTCCTGCTACGTGCATGTGCAGTGCAACTCTTTGAGTACTTATGCAGAAAGTTTAAAGTTAATTACTTTTTATTTCTGTTTCAGGTTATTGAAAATTAATCAGTTCTGAGTGAGAAAATGGACAACAGCAGCTGTCTTGCAGTCATCCAGAGATGTCACCATTTTGACAGTGATGATGACGTCTCAAGCCCTTTCTGGAGGTCCAAGAGGTCAAACTCTACAAATAGGGATTCAATCTTTTCCACAGTACTAACATCATGTATGCTGACAATTAACTCTGGACTGAGTATATAAACTTGGAGGTGGACTAAGTTAAAAAAAAGTAAGTATGCTTAAGTATTTAGGTGCAGTATATTTACTTAACACTTTTCCTCAGACATTAAAGAATATTTCCAACCATACAAAAGAATTACTCAGTTAAATCACTATCAGCTGACTTTGTCAGAGCTGGGTGACAATAGTGGGAGCCCACAGGGCGTCTTATCAATCACTCAATGTGGTTGGATGGGAGGAGATGTGATAATTGTCCCGTCCTCTATCTAGTACGGTATCATAGCCTAATTCTGTGAGATACCATCTCCTGGGAAGACTCTTTCTGTCGTCACACTGCTCCACATTCCCATTCAGCTGAACTGGAAGCCATATTTATCCTATTTTCCTCCCCTGTTAACATTTGGAGGATTTGTAATCATCATTCAACCTGAGATTCGTTCAGCAGCTGCCAATTAACCTGACTCCCCTCTCTCTTTGACCTCATCAGTATGCCATTAAACTTGCATGGTCACCAGGGCCCTGTGCTGTATCACAAAACCACACAGACAGAAAGAGATCGAGGTAAACTCCAGCCAAACATTGTATCACTTGTATGAAGGAACAAGCTGTTTCTGTGTTGTTAGAGTTTTTTGGTGTGTTTATCTGTGTGTGTCTGAGTCTGAGTCTGTGTGTGTGTGTGTGTGTGTGTGTGTGTTTGAGATAGAGTGCACTTGAGCTAAGTGAGGTTTTGAGGTAATTCAGCCTTCACTTGACTTTATTCTTCGGTGTATCTTAATTCTGTTCAACCTCAGTCCACCTCTCTCCAGCGACCTCTGTCTTTCTGATGCATTGAATCTCATTATTCTGTGTATGTGTGTGCGTGTATGTGCGTGTGTGTGTGTGAGTGTGAGCGTATCTACATATGTGTGCTCGCTGCATGTGTCTGTGGATTGTAATGCATTAGGTCGCTCCTCCCAGCGGAGTGCCAGTCTAAACTAAGCAGCATGATGATGATGCTCTCTGTGAGCTGACACAATCCATTTGGCCAGGAGGAGCTGATCTACACCAACGCTGCTCATTTACAGTTTGGGAGGGAGGAGGAGAGGGAGGGGAGGTTAGGGTCTGTCTGCCTCACCCTCTTGTCCTTGTCTTGACGTGAGCAGCATGGGTGGGGGGTTAAGCATCACCTTGTGAGCATTAAGTCCATATCTTAAATATTCATTTGTGAAGACTTTATTTGATCTGAGTCTTTTGAATTTATGAAGAGCTTATAAAATTTAATGTTTTCTCCTAAATACAAACCACACAACAATATCTACAAGTTGTTTGAAAGCAATTAATCAACTGACTAAATCAACTAAAAAGTTAATTTTTACATCAATAAAAGTTATTTTTGTTGCATAAAAATTTCATGGTTCCAGCTCTTAAAACATGAAGATATTTTTTTACTTTCTAATAAATATTTTGAGTTTTGAACTGTTGCTTGAACAAAACAAACATTGTGAGGGTATCACTTTGAATCCCAGGTAATCGTGACTGTATGTTTAATTTATAAAAGTAAAATAGTTAGGTGCCACTTTTCTACATTAAGTACATTATTTCTTATACTTTAAGTACATATGTCTGCGCTTATATACTTTAACCTAACGAACACTGTCAGCACAATATCTTTACAATGTGGTATTAGTACTTTAAGCCTTTAAATATATATCCTTTATCATTAATCTCCCAATACTCAGCCTGCACACAACCGGTTTTAAATTCTCCCCTTTGGTTGCACTGCAGAGCAAACAGAAATACACAAGAAGTGTTCCTACACCCCACACATATGTCATACATATAATGCACACAAGGTTAAATACTTTTTATTGAATTTATTGTCACTTAGTGGCCACTTTAAAAGCAGCCCTGCCATGAAATCAGTCTTCATGGTCAGTTTGAGTTCCTACATTAAATTCTGTGCTTGTTATTTAAGCTGTTGTTAGTGTGGTGTTATAGAAGATTACATTATATTTAGTTGTGTTTGTATTTTTTTTGTCCTTTCTGCACACATGCACACCACTGATAATCATGCAGTCCAATACAACGCCATGACCCCAGTGCTACAACATATAATTTATTGAGCACCTCTATTACAGTGTCAACAAAAAACAAATATTATGGGCATCGTAAAAGAGGAGTTTATGGAAGAACTGCAGTGGAGAGACTCCACATAATAAAGTGGACACTGAGTCTAAATCTATTCATCAGTCAATACAAATAAATCACCTCCGTGCCTAATTAAATAAGCCCCACTTATTTAAAAAAATACACTGGTTTCAATACTTTTTTATTGAATACTCAACAATTTTTGTTTAATTTAATACCAGGGTTATCACCTTCAGCTAACAAACCCCTAAGAGAGTGATAACAAGGATTAAAGTAAAAAGAGAAATAAAGAATAAAATTAAATTAAACTTAAAATGATATAAATCGATCCTAACTTCATAGTTTTGTGAAGAAAATCGAGAAATAAATTCAGATAGTTGGTAAATAAAGCCTTATTATATACATTTCTGCC
The DNA here is from genome assembly GCA_029783725.1 of Acanthurus tractus. NCBI lineage: Eukaryota > Metazoa > Chordata > Actinopteri > Acanthuriformes > Acanthuridae > Acanthurus > Acanthurus tractus. Next base: position 11,168,460 of record JAQNCA010000014.1, read on the forward strand.
GTGATATCTTAGTCAATAAACTGTCTAACTGCCAATACCATGTAAATAAAAATACTTGTTTCTTATTTGTCACTGAGCTGTTGTTTATAAGTTGCAAACCTTGTTATCGCCAGCACTATAAACAAACCCTATTTATATGTGTAATGAATCATATTAAATGTCCAACTGAGTAAACTACAACCTTAATGAGACAATATCACCGAGGAATCATGTTTAGCAGCCCTGGAACAAGTTCACACCATCTCTGCTTCCACATCCCTCCCCATTGTCACAGGAACGAGATAAAGACAGAGATGTGGACAAACAAAGAGTGTTTGCTGGCTGCAGCTCAAACAGGAAGAAAGCTTCCACTTAACAGTGCTGAGATAAAATCCAGGTGGTGAAATCACATTACTGAAGCACTCTGGCAGTGTGTTTCATCTGCCAGCCAACCCAGCTCAGGACACAGAGGCATTCTTGACTTAATTTCACTATTTCAATCTTTTGTGTATCATGAATGTGAAGTAGACAGAAGAGGAGGAAATATATTAATAATGCTTTATTATACAGGTTTCTAAAAATTTCCTCTGTCAGTTCCGAGTATAACTAAGCCATTGAATCATCACAAAGTAAATCACTTGATGGTGCAAAAGTGCAAAATTTGTACAAAGGTGGCACACAATTCAACACAAAGAACTTTGTTTCTAATCATAGCTTCATGGTGAATAAAAATTTACTTGGGTTGAAATTGACAGTTCTTTTAAAAAATATATTTTTAAAATCAACAAAATTAAGATAGCAAAGATAACAGTCTCTAAACTTTTGTTTTTACTACATCTTCAACAAAAGTATCATTAGTTGTAAACCAATCATAAAGCAAAACCCACCAAAACATAACCCGTCTCTTTTTTAGATATTGGAAACAAATTCAATTCATTTCATCAAAAAATATTTGTAAAACCCTTTATATGGTAAAGCTGCATTACTCATTTCCATGCCTTACCTGTTAGCTGGCTCCCACTCACCTGCCTTTGCTGCCACATGTTTCTTGGTTGCTTTGAGCCTCGGAGCATCACTGCTACCTGTAGATCAGTTGAATAATGGGAAGCCATCTGCAGGAATGTGCATTGCACCACCTGCAAGCACATGAACATGAATGAGAGCAAATGAAATGGGGATTCACTCATAAAAACCTTGCGCCATAGCGCGCAGAGCAGTCAAAAGCTCCACAGGGGACCTTTAAGTAATAAGACACGCAAGAGGGCGTAAGATGAAAATACGAAAATAAAAAAATGTTGTAAGAGAGAGAAAATTTGTGCAGCACACGACAGATTGCAGTTATGTTTTTTTTTTTTTGTATGTTGCTCTTTCTCAGAGTTCATTCATCCAAATGAGTCACAGAAACGGAAAAGCAACACAATTCACAAGCACAGGGACTTAAAATTAAAAAAAAACAATTTGTCTGTGTAAATAACTGAACACCTGATGAGAAACTTATAACTTAATATTCCTGATTTCATTCTAAACAGCATTTTTACAGTTGCTTGACATTTAAATAAAGGAAGCCTCATTTAAAAAACTTAACAACTTGAACAGAAACCTTGTCTACCTGCCTGTCACTAAAACTTGGTGAACAGCTCAAACCCCTGTATCTGTAAAAAAAAAGCCATTCAAAGCAAACGAACAGGTATCAATGAAAAAACTGTGAAGTGTGTGGGAGTCACTATTACACTATCCTGTGAAATGTCATTCGTTATATTTGCGTTTTTTATCGACCTCCTGCTGTGACAAATGTTTTCTTTGACTGTTTATCTGCGATTGTCAAACAATATAAAGATAAGAAGTTTAGACTTCAATTTAAATTGGCCAGACAGAGCGTACAGAGAGAGAGATCCTTAAAGATTTCAGCAAAATGCTTTAGATGACACAGATGCTCAATAAAATCTTCCCAAACCCAACAACAAACAAAGCTGACAGGATAACAAAACATAGAACTTAATCACTGGTCTTTCAGATCATAATCTGACATTAGACGCTAGAAAACAGAAACAGGTGACAAACCTTTTTTTTGGTACTTCCCTTCAACTTTTACAATGCTTAGTGCTAATAAACATCTCTGCCTCATGTGTAAAAAAAACACTCTGTGTGTTTGCATTAGTACATTGAGACATGGACAAACAGGTGTAAAGATTACACTACAACGTTATGCTATGCTAACACTACAACAGACACCTCCAAGCCAGATTGATTCAATTAATGATGACGGTGGGTATGCAGCATGTCAGCATTTCAGTGAAAATTTCTTGGTTTAAAGCACTGGTTAATCCTGTCACAAGATGCCTCTCTTAAAAAGTTTCTCATATCAGAGGTAACTGATGGTTTAATCTTATGCAGGCTTAAAAAAGAAAGTCCCAGTTTTTACCAGGGCCCAGCTACAGAATGTTATTTTTTCACAAAACTTTCTCGTGAAGCATTGGATTCTTGTCATCATATTTCATGTCATCATCTCCCACTACATTCCCCCAAAATGTATATTTTTGCATTACTGCAAACTAGACTCCAAGATTATTTGTGTTTATTTGGCTCAACCAGCTAGAATACTGTACATTATCTGTAAGCCAACAAGCCACAGAAGACACTGAGTGTGTGTGCGTGTGTGTGTGTCTGTGTTTGTTTGTTTGTTTGAGTTCAGCCTCTGACTGAACTCTAGTCTCTTTTCCTTTCTTCCTTTCTTCTCTGTACAGTCATGAAGTAAAATACATTTCACCTCCAGTGGGCAGTCAGTGAAGAAACACTAATTACAGAACAGGTAGTTACTCCCCAGCTTGCTGCTTTAAACAGGTTAAAGTGAAGACAAATCTACTTTTTAATCCCAAAAGTTTTAAAAATAATCTTTGAGCTCTCTTCCTGCTGGTAAATGGCTCTAGATCAGAGCCGGATCAACTGAGACTGTTATCCAAGAGCTGTATCAGCAGCCGTCTGTCCCTCAGCTCTGCCCAGTACAACTTACACAACACTCTGCAAAGCCCTGTGATTCCCTTAAAACACATTCAAATGAATTTATGAACCAACTGTCCACTATTTGAACAAAGCTTCCAAGCCTGAAATATTTAATATAGCCTCTGACGCAACTAAAACCTTTGCGTGGCAGCATGGATCTTAATATAAATGATAGTTTAATTGTTGCAATAATTATTTCTAAACAATTTTTTAATAAACCTGTCCTGAAATTGGGTTAGCATTTTATAAAATCCCACTCTCTCCAGTTTTATTTATAGCACATTTGCTTTAATTTTAAAACCTATTAATGTGATAATGGTTGACCAAATCCTCTCAGCCCTAACAACAAAGCAAAGGTCTTGATGTTGCATTAAACAAAGCATGTAGTACATGAAAAATTATAACCTTCCTCACTAACTCAAATAAACATTTTTTTTATTAGAGTCCTAAGTCTTATTAAGAGCACTTCTCCCTGTACCATGATACCAGCTACAATAACTCCTGCATATTAATCTGGAAACAAACAGGAGAAAAGTAATTATAGACCAATCAGCACACTTCCTGCCATCTCAAAGGTCATTTTAAAGGTCTTTGCAGAACAACTGATTGCACACCTGGATTCCAAGGCCCTTTTACACACTATTAGTTTTGGTTTTAGTTAAAAAATGGATTAAATCAACGTGCTCCTGCTTTCAATTACAACAAACTTACAATAGATTAAGGGAGAAGTGAGGAGAGCTGTCTTTCTCTACTTGCACAAGGCTGATGACACTGTAAACAGGATTTAATTTTACTTTAGCTGACATATAAACAATATATTATCGTCATTATGAACCCATGGCACCATGGGAGTGCCACAAGGTTCAATTTAAGGGCCCTTGCTTTTCTATATATACATCACTGATCCACCCCCAATGCCTAATCATTTTGATAAAATGAATTATACACGTGAAAAAGAAGAAGCAAATATCAGTGCATAGCACCCTGAAACTTAACCTTAAAGATTTTTGGTATATGAAAAAAACTCTCTTATGGTTAAAGTATCACATTAATATTTTAATGCAGTGGATATTACCTGTTTTTCATACTGTATAACAAGTTGGTTTCATGCAAGTAAAAAGCGTTGAGACAACTCAAATCATGGCATGAGGTTAGGTCATCTGCTTGGGAAATTAAGGGAAGATTTCCAAAACAAAGCATCTTTAAGTTTATTGGCCATAAAATATCAAAAAAATCCTCAACCCCAACAATGGGCTTGGTTTTTAGATTCTGGGATGTGGAAATGAAGATTTGAACTTTTATTAAATAGCTTACTTAGAATTTTGTACTCTACACTGTTTAATTCTATTTTTTTTTTTTACCTACATGCTGGCAGAAAATAGTAATAATAATTTGCTAAAACCCAATACTTTGCATCTCTCCCTAATTTATACAAGGTTAATGTTTTTGTTAATCGTCATAGTTCAAATAAAGATATATGAAATACCACATTACATGTTTGGTTTTTTTACACAATTTGCAGCTCTGGGCACACATTGAACTACACGTCTTCATAGCCTGGATTAAGAGTGCCCCTTTTAACTCCCACTGCAACCACCTTTTCCAAATCACCACGCAACTGCTGCTTCATTGTGTTTATAATTGTAATCCCTTGGACCAATGAAAGGGGCGAACTATGCCGGTTAATTAAAACTGCAATCAAATTTACCCCTTAAACTGGCTGCAAAAAGGGACCTCACTCAATTAAATCATGCATCACTTTCCTTTCAATAACACACAAACAAACAGAGTAAGGGGGATGGAGTCGTGCATGTTGATTGCTTTCTACTGCTGGGATTTTTTTGAATTCTCTAAACAGGAGCTGAGGTGGCGCTGGAGGTGCCATGGAGGAGTGTCCAGGGAGCAAAGGGGATTAAAGACCCTTCCACTGGCCTTCTATTGGCACTTGTCATGCACTTAATTTGATGCTGTAATTAACTTTTGAAATCTCAAGGCATTTTGAGGCGTGGGTACACGGGATTCTTTGCAGATAAATGCTAAGCGGAGGCTGATAGGACCAAGTAGCTGACTGTTACGGAAAGCATTTGCTGTTTATCTCTTACTACTACAAGAAAGAGCATGATCACTGAGCCCTCCAAAAGCCTAATGTTATACATCCACATTGTGTGTGTGTGTGTGATTGTGTTCATGTGCATTTGTGTGAAAGTAATTATATTGATGGAATACCTTGTGTTTGCAATGTTTCCTTCCATTATGAGCCTTACTTTGCACAGCAGATGTTGTCCACCTGCTACTTTGTATTTGCTTGCTTGACTGAGAGAATATAAAACAGTCAAGGACCTACCTGGATGCAGTCAAGGGTATAAGCTACTTTTGTACTTTTATACACAAACAGCCACATAAACATGCAGTGGAAAATGTGCAAACACGCACTCACACTCATGAAAAAACAAGACACATAAGTAATCAGTTAATGCAGAAATCCACAAAGGTTTAACAGAGAGGGCAGCGTGTGATTTTTTTCATGTGGGCCAGCCAATCAGACGATAATTGCTTTGAAACTAAAGTACCTTTTGCATTTGAGTGCTGATTAACTAATGAAAGAAAATACTCAATAAGTCATTAGCAGACACCAAAAAGAAAATGTTGACCGAGTTAGTGCTTTAAAAACCAACTGCAGATACAATATCTGTTTAAATGAGAGCAGTAATGAACTGCCATTGACCTTGATACACAGTCATTACGGCAAAATTAAATCAAATGCTGCTCTGTTGGTTATTTACTGTAGGTGAGTGTAGATTCAATTTGGAGTCCCAACAGATGCACTTTACAGTTTAAATTTTCAGCCTAAATTAAAACCATATAATGTTCTCAACAATCTTACTCATAATTAATCCATATAGAAAGGTTTTGGTCTTTCGGTTTTGTAAAAGTACAGTATTTGGATGGTTAATTTCACCCTTAAACCTCAATGCCCTCTGTCCCTCAACCTGAGCTGCGCTCTGTGGGTCACTGAAAAATGTCAGGCTTCCCTCTTTTTGCAGGCTTGAGATAAGAGTGTATTGTGTTCTCTGCACATCCAGCCTCTCCCTTAAGTAAAATGCATTTCTGGGAAAAAAAATAATAATAATAAAACAGTGAATATCATTTGAATATCTTCTTGAGAAAATGATTCTGTAAAATGCATGGCATGGACCCTGTTGAACTGCTGAGATGTAAGCAAGGGCACAGTGAAGGGACAACAGCAAGATAAATACTTTCTGGTTTGTGCATGTCACTGTGTGCGTGTGTCTGTGTGTGTGTTTGTGTGTGTGTTCAAATAGAAGTGGTGGAAAGAAATATATATTTACTTAAGCAATGGATTAAAAATTTTTTTTGGGGGGGTGCTTGTACTGTACTTAAATATTTCCATTTTATCACTTTATTTTTTAAACCACTACATGACAGTGGGAAATATGTACTTTTTACTCCACAACCTTCATGTGACATTGGTGGTTAGTTATTTTAGGATTTTACATTAAAAACAACTAGTAACTTAAAAAACAATGCTTTGTTATCAGTTGTTTCCAGCATTTTTGGACTGTGACCTTTTACAGAAAAGCAGTCTCTCCTTTAAAATTTTCAGATTGCCTCAATTAAATTATTTGAAAGAGCAAACACCTGTTAACAAAAGTTAACAAAAACATACAAAACCTGACACCTAAAGAGACATTATGTAGAAATTGGAATTTTGTGCAATTTGGCTCATCCACTTAGATATGAGACCAAGCAGCCAGAGAACATCAGAGTCGAAATCAGTATTTTTTTCCATGAAATATTATCCAGTTTCACCCAAATCAAGTCCTTATACCGTTACAATGATTTTTAAGTTGTAAATTTTAAGCAATATAGTTCAATAATGCTGCTTTAAGAACATCTAAATAATTCTGCATTGTCGAGACATAAGTTGGACATAGAACACAGTATTTTTTTTCCCGTACCAGAGTGTTTTAACATTGTTTATTTGTGCTTTTGCTGTAAAGTTAAAGGATCTGAGTATTTCTTCTGATACTGTAAATCAGGTACTAAAGATTTTGAACTCTTATCATTGTAATAGACAGTGTTTATGAGTATGTTGGTGTTGCTGCAGTTCATGGATGTGTTTGTGTGGTTGTTTGTGTGTGTATGTGTGTGTGTGTGTGTGTGTGTGTGTGTGGCTGTGTTTAAGATGACTGTTATGTCCCCTCCTGATGTTCTTTGGCCCAGTCATTAACCTGGGATTAGCCTGGCAGAGATGGAAGTCAAGGGTCAGGGAGTAAGTGAGTCGCCCTGCTGCACAGTCTGGTCTCCAAGCCCTGAATTGAAACTTAATGCTTCCCTCGAAAGAAAAAAAAATCTCTCCTTCCCTCAAGGGTATTTGTGTAGACGTGCATCACTGCATTTGTTTAAGTGGATGGTAGGTATTTCCTGAAGTTGTTAGCTTCTTCTTAATCTCCACCATTTCTTTTTGTGATGCTCTTGAGAGCGTGTGTTTAAAAAAAAAGTGCTGCAGAGTTGCACAACATGCTCAAAGTTTAAAGCGAGTCGTGGCTATTTGGCCGCTGTGGAGATATGAGCGTGGGCAGAGGGGAGAGCGTTTGGCTGAAGCTTCTGAAGAGGGCAGAATTTGTTTTATGAGGGTAATTGATGCTTTGCTGCAGGAGAAGAGGGCAAAGCAGGCATGAAATTGTGCAGAGGATCAGATCCGTATCGGAGCATACGGGAGAGCTGAGGGAGAACAACGGAGCCTGGCAGCCCGGGGTGGCTGGATTAGGGTGCCGCTCAGCACTGAGGTACAGTTAAGAGCCAATTTTATTCTCTAGCAACCCAATCAGTGGAAAAGCCCTGTATCCTATTAGATTCAAGTTTAGGGAGGAGGAGCAGAGCTGCTGGAGAACAGCCATGAAGACATTCATATAGCCGCCATGACAGAGAGAAGGAAAATCAAGGTGGAATGAAATGAGAAAATTCAAAATGCATTTCTATGAGGCAACTTCAGTCAAGTAACTTATCTAAAAATCGCCGTCTTGATATCTTGAATCTAAAGCAGATATTGAAAGTGATAACTTCATTGCTAACATTTGGGAGGTCATCCTGCCTCTAAAGGAATAAAATAAAGATCTGAGCAGGGGGTCTGCTGGTCATTTTACACCTGGATAACCTGCTGATCTCTCATTGTGTGGAGGTTTACACCATGTGAGTGGTGAGCAGGGTCATCAGTCCATTTCCCTCTGTGTATTCATGTTGTGGTGCAGTGTTATTGTGTTTGCAGGCGGCGTGGAGCTCAGCGCCAACAAATGCATAGAGGACACAGCTCATCAGGATTCCTGAGCTGTCCGTCTGTGAATAAGAAGAGGGAATTGGCTGTCAATCCCTAATTAATAAACTCTGCTCCTCTCCCCCAACTCTGCACAGATTTGTCTGATCAATAACCATTGTGCACTGCCTCAGATGGAAACCATTCAGATTTATCTGCTAATATGCTGGGTGATAGCTAGAGCTAGACTGGAGATGACAGTAGGCTCAAAGCCCATTACCTCCTTATTTACTATTTTAAATTCTGCTATAGTCACAGCCAGTTGCTGTCTCTGGAGTAACAAATAGGGGAAAATCTCTTCTCTCTTTCTGGGACGAGTCAAGGACAAAGCAGATGGAAAATGTATGGGTGTCTCTTCATTTTAGCTTGTTTTCTGAGCAGGAATATGTTAGTAAACATGTGCCTATGCAGATGTAGACATTCTATTTCCATAAATTCAACATAATATTTGAATTTTTTAAACTGTTAATCTTTTTTCCAGGCACAGCAAACATTTTAAGGTGATGAAATTACTCCTTGGTTCCTGGTTTCCAACGTGAAATCAATGCCCCATCTCCTCTAAAAATGACACCCCATTTCAAAACAAACTGGTTAATTTCAAATTTCTCATCCTGTTATAAATCCTGCTGTTTCATTCCCTTTATCTTCAGCCCAGTCAGCACCAGTCGCTGTCCACATCCTGTTCATCTGTCTGCCAGATTTGACAGTAGGACAGATATTCCCGTAATTCACAGTGATCTACAGTCCCTGAATAAAACCAAGCACACTTAGCAAAAGCGGAAGCTCAGAGGCACAGATGGAAAGCCTCACATTTAAGAGCAGTGCCGGACTTGACAACAGTGTCTCCTCTGGTGTCATGTAGAGAGCTTGAGAGTGGATTAATGAGTCTTTACCTTAGCTCTTTGGCCCAGTGTTTGTTCGAATTAAAAATAACTTCCTGGCTGCACCTCCTGAGCACTGGATTTATCTTTTTGTATGATCCTCTCTATGTTATTTTTCCATAAGGAAGGAGTCTTGAATATGTTTAAACTATTAATCTGTTCCTATCTGATTACAACATCCTAGTTTTGTTCTGTATGTGGTTTTGTGCCTATTTTACTCTGTTAAAGGGACACTTCTATCTTTTCCACCTTAAGTTCAGTTTGCTTTTCATGAGCCTGTACCACTTAGCCTGTAACAACAGATGTTAAAGCTCTTTTGTGGCTCGGGAGGGAGCTTTCTATGAAATATAGGCCTAACCCTGATGATGATATGTTGTGTTTCTATCCCTCTAAATCACTAAAAGGAAGGAAAGTTCAGCTTCAATTTGTCCGTCATAATTATCTGTAAAAACAACTTTATACGCATGAATTTACATATTTACTGAGATCTGGAAATGCAGTAAATAAATGGAGTTAGATGCGATAAAACACATAAAGTCAGAGGATTAGTAAAATGATCACTCACATTGTCTGTAAGCCCTGACAACCCAGTTCAACTCAAACCTAGAATATGTAGTTGTGCATGCAAACACATTTTCATTACAAAAATGATAATTATTGACATTTCCTGATGTTTTTACTTCTGGTTTTGCCTTCAAATAAAGTGGTTGGGTTTATAAATCTCAATTGTTGGCTTTCTTAGAATCTGTTTTGGTAATTTGACTTACCATTTAATGTGAGTTTTTATGATTTAATAACATGAGTTCTAAAAAATAAACTGAATAAAACTACTTCCAAATAATTCAAGTGTCTTAATTTGTCTGAGGAGACACTTTAGCGACACACTTGTATTACTCCATCATCATAATTACATGCACAGTCATTCCCAGGGCAGAGAATTCATGTGAGGCTGGAGTTTCTGCGTTCATTGTAGCCCAGGACATGCTTCAGGTGCTCCAGACAGAGGAGTTTTTGATAAGCACTTTGCCTCAGTCATTATTCTTGTTCAATGGAGTTGAACTGAATTATCACGACATCCAAGGGGGGGATTTGAATTCAAGGTGCACCTTTGTTTGTGCTCTATCACCCAATTTCAGTGGCAAACTTGTTGTTAGTGCAGTCCTGCAGAGCGAGCTTACCTTGATGTTATCTCTGCTGATCACTTGGGGATGATTATAGAGGCCGGCCCATGATACAACGGTGTCGGCACACAAAGTCTGAGTGTTGAAGAGAGGATTGAGGCACCCAGCAGACGTACGCTGAGGGATGGTTAGCATGTTGATTGGCCTCGACAATCACCTTTCACATTGTTGTTGTGATGATTGAAACTATCTGCGGGATCACAGCCTGTCAAGACGCAGAGGATTATTCTGCATCTGCTTACAAGACTCCAAAGTGACATTTTGGAAGAGTGTGTGTGATGTGTGCGACTTGCAGAAGTGGCTGCTTTTGTTTGTTCTCAATCGTCAACTCAGATACTGCCACTAGCAATGAAGTGCATACAACGTTTACATAAACATATTTGTTCAATTAGATGATCTGTAGTGGTTAACAGCACACACACACACACACACATATATGCACATACAAAAACACATACACCCACCTACCAACCTATTGAGCCACCCACCCAAACACACATATAAACACACAGAGGCCCATTAATCTGCTTTTTGATTCAGGTCTTAATCTCCTGTCTGCTTCTCCACTGGCAGGTCCCGCCTCCCAGCTTAATGGCAACAAAGAGGCTGGAGATTCGTGAAGAGGCTCAAACTGAGAGCATGCATCATAAAACCTGTTTATCTCTGGTGTAACCTTGGTACTCGTGCATGTGTGTACAGGTATAGGCGTTTAAAATATGTTGAGCCTCAGGTTTGGAGGCAAAATAAGACAAATTAAGAGTAGGTTTAGTCACCAGAGGAGTACTTTGGCAATTTAGCATTGCTTTCCTTAAAAAATGTTGACTTATGATGGACAGTTTAAAAAAGATAAAAGACAACATTATGCAGTAGAGCTAGAGATATATTTTATTCTATCAGTTTTGCACATTTTATTCCTTGTCAGAACCTGGGGCTTACATTACCTACAATTCACCTCAACTGTGTTATTGTAGTAGCCTCGGGTCAATAGCCTCAAGCAGGCATGAGGCAGTGAGCTACAGTGGTCTGGTAAGCTCACTCCTTTTAAGTATGCATCCTCAGATGTTCTTCAGTTTCAGTTCTTCAATTTCATTTTTAAACTTGTAGTCTCCAGTCCTTACTGACTCAAATGACAATGCAGTGGGTTTCACACGGCCCCCTGCGGAGTCACTCAGCAGTCATCCTCAAAATCTGTAAACAGACCAACGAGAAAAGTCTGTGAAATTTCCCTTTAAGGGCAGTTCCTTATAAAATGTCTCCAGATTGCTTGATTTCTCTACTCAGTTTACAGGAAATGTCTTGCTGAATGTCTTTCCTCACATTAGATACTAATAATCTGATGACCTGTGACTTTTTAGTTGCTGTTTGAAGTCACTGCTTCCAGTACTGCATGTCGGATTTTGCAATATCAAGCAATTGAACCAGGGTTTGATGTGGATCCAAAATGTAAAAGCCTGATGATTTGCTACTAATAGCCATGGAGGGATTGCCTAGGCCTGCTTACTTGTTTGCAGATGTCTTGATTACCGAGCCATTAGATTAATAGAGATAAGCTTTACCATGCTGCTCATAGACCCTGAATATCCCCTGCACAAATAATCAGCACTTAGTGATGCACGGTTTACACAACACTTGGTAGAGGCGAGGTGCAAGCTGACAGCCCAGCAGTCCAGAGGCAACTCCAGAGGTGAAAAAAGACACCCGCCATAAAAACTGTGGTGAATCATGTCTGCAGCCTCATGGGACCAGCGTACCATGTCCTGGCACTGATAGTCTGAAAGATGATACATCACCATCGGCTGCAAGATCTATTGTTATGACAGCAGGAAAGATGGTATCACACGGCAGCAATATCCACATCTGACAAATACAGACACACAAATGTGCACAGACGCACACTCAAATATACTGTAACTGCAAATAAACAAGAAATGATAATTCACTTTTTACCCACCAAAGCTGTATCTAGTAGATCAAAGATTAAAGAGAGTTTTGATTGATTGTTTGAAAACACAATAAGTCACAGTTTGCAGTGATGACTTCCATCATTGTTGTGGAAGTACTATGTATTTGCCACTAGGTGTCTCACTGAATAGCTGTTTTTTAGGCCACGATCGACGCACACACACACACAGTCACATGCAGGGTGCACATGGTGTGTTTAATATGACCAGCCTAGCCACTCTCCACATGTGTTGCAGTCTCCTCTGGGAGAACAGGAAAGCATCTGCCTCCCTCTGTCTGTCTAACACATTTCTGGGAAAATAGCCCAAACCTGGAGGTTTCAGGAGGAGAGAAAAAAAAACAAAACACAGACAGACACATGCACACACATAGACACACATACATGCACACGTGCGCGCACACACACACAAACAGATATGCAACAACATGTCTGAACAAAAGCAACAATGATTTGCGCAAATATGTTTTTGCAAACTAATTTTCTTTGTATATTATAGATAATTAGATTGGACTATATGGATCAAATGCTACTTCTCTCTACATGCTGATTGTAGCATGTAGCTGAACGTAACGTAATAATAGAAATACTGATAACAACAACAGGTTCAGTTCTTCACTGGATAAATAAAAACATATAAACAAACCATCAGGTGTAATAAGGGAAGACACTGCTGGCTTCATTAGGTGCTCAAAAGCAGCATCTTCAATAAGTGTTCAACTCTCTGTTTCACCTGGTTGGTTAGTTTTTCTGTTTGTGGGGTTTTGTATATTCATTGTTCTATGTTGTGGGGGAAAGGTGCCCTTTGGACCATGGAGAGCTGTGCACAAAGGCAATATAATGTGTGTTTTTAGAGTAGACAGTAGTGAAAATCACGCAAGCGCGAGCCAGTTCCAGGTTGACACTCCTTCTGCTCAGGAAGGAAATTACAATTAATCGATGCATGAATAAAATACTTTCCAAGGATTCTCTGAGATTTAAGAGTGAGCTCCAACAGCACTGTAGTGTTTACATTAGAACTGACACAATACACTGATTAATTAAATGACAGAAAAATAATCAATAACAGTTTTGCTAGTTAATTGATTGTCATTATCAACCGAAAATGACAAGAATTTATCTTCTGAAATTTGAATTTTTGCTACATTTCCCTGTGTTTTTTAAAATATTGGACCGCTGGTAAAACATCACAAGCAATGTAAAGATTACTCAAAAGCTCTCTCAAAGCTCTTAAGCTCTTGAGATGAACATTTTTCACAGTTTTCTGGTATTTTGTAGACTAAATGATTATATAGATTTTTTTTAAGTTGAGTGTTGTAGTCAAAACAGGCTATATTGAAATTTAAGATTGTATGTAGCTTGATATATATAATACCATGTCAGAAGAGGGTAACTGTTTCCTCTTGTGACTACATGCAGTTCAAACTTGCAATACTATTGCTCATTCTTTGACAAACTGTGACATTGCACCTAATGTTAACACTGTTTCTGTACTAGATAAACCTCAACAAGTTCATTCTTCATATCATAAATATAAAACACACCTAGTTCTGTAAGTCATCTTCTAAACTTGTGTGACAATAGCCATGATTGTGAAGCATAATGATTGATGGGTAACAGGTGTGTTGATTTTTCTGAAATGAAAATTTTATTGAGCTACAAAAACATCACCAACATATACACATTTGCTATACTATAAATGTAAATATATAACTATATACATAAAAATATAACTACCACAACAGATTTATTATTATTATTATTATTATTATTATTATTATTATTA
>JAQNCA010000014.1:11188487-11224691 GCA_029783725.1 Acanthurus tractus
AAAATATAACTACCACAACAGATTTATTATTATTATTATTATTATTGTTGTTGTTGTTGTTGTTATTGTTGTTATTATTATTGTTGATGTTATTATTATTATTATTATTATTATTATTATTATTATTATTATTATTATTATTATTATTATGGTAATTGTTATCATAGCCTACTACTACAACTGTGTCTGTTATTTTACATGTGAACCAGTGACGTAATTTGACGGGCGACAGAATTTGGCGTAACACCAACCTTAAACTCGAACCTTGGAACGTCATCGACGTAACGCTAACGAGAAACCTGATTGGACAAGCCGTTAATCACTCGTTAACCAATTTGCAAACGTTAGCCGCACAGTAAGCGAACACAACCTCAGAAATATTCGGTTAAACCTGCTTAAATCAATAGTTTTTTACATAAACATCGAATGGAATGACTAGGTATTGAAAAAAGTAACGCCTTAAGCGACGAAGTAAACGAATGGGTAATTCCCCAGCTCAGCAGAGTTGATGGAGACCAAAGTTAAGAAGATGGCTGCCTCAGTATCAGCTAAATGTGTAAGTAATTAGCCGTATAATTGTTTGATAACACATTAGCCTTAACTGTTTGTATAGCAATAATATGTAATGCTTCATGCCTGTTATGGTTAGCTTGTTTTTAGGCTCCTCTGCCCCCGCGTTTTCTAAAAATTAATGAAATGTGTACATTAACATGCTAATATTGAAACACAACACACTCTGTTTTAGGCATCAACTAAATTTAATTAATGTAAAATCTACGTGGATAGCTTCAAAATTAAATAAATTTTGATGGTTGTATATGGTCCTCAAAGGACCTTTGAGGCAAATTGTGTCTTCAACTATTTTACGTGTTGTTTATCAGCTGTAGTTTTAATTTTTTTGTATCATTGTGTATGTATTGTTTAAATGTGTTTTCATATTGAGTTCTACATTAAAATCTGAGAGGAGTGTTGCAGACTAGCTTATGGTTCAAATGCTGTGGTCTGTGGCATTTATCCATTCTATGTACTTGACTTTAATTATTTACAAATTATTTAACCAAGGCTATGGTTGATAAATAGTGTATACGCCGTACAAGAATTTAACTCCTCTTCACTTTGTGTTTACATTAAAAGTTCTAACTTTAAAAAATTAAGAACCCATCTAACAGATCAGAGTGATGTCAGTGTATACTTTCCTATACAAGCAAAATGCACCATCTGCACAGCCAGAGAAGGTTAACTGTTATCATGCAAGGTGATGTGATGTATTAGAGGCTTTCATTCTTGGTCCTGCCTCTCGCTGCAGGCCACCTATGAATGCTCACTCACTCTGTCTGTGGTTGTAAAATCTGCCGGTTTGAGTGCAGCTGTGTGTGTTTATGTGTCTGTCAGAGTGTGACTGTGGAGAATAAGCTCCAGAATGTGTGTTATCTATTAATTCCTTCATTAAGCTCTTATCACCAGTTTTAATGCCAATTAAGATGCGCTTTAATGTGACGGCAGGGCGGGCAAGCGACTATGCACTTCTCACTCCACAGTGACAAGAAAAAAGAAGTAGACCATGCTCAGAGAGGACCACCCGCTCGCCTTATCAAGCCACTAAGGCGCCATAGGCCTGTTAGTTTTGCCTCTTTAACACTGACACTGTTTAATAGGCTCTTCATAGCAAACCAATATTTCATTCGATGCAAATGTGTTGAAGGCAAATTTGATGTTGGCATGCCACTGTGGAGCAGCTTGAAGTTACTCCTGCTTAATTTTTACCTAATTTAAATCAATGTCAGATTAATTTATTCCATTTGATTTTTGAGACAAAAGCAGTATTAAAAAGAAGTGTGTTAGTCTTAAACTGGAAGATGAGTTAAAAAATCACTGTGAGGGGCAGAATTCACATGCTCTGCTGCATGGTGTAGGGCGTGTAGAGGTCACAGCTTTCACTGAATGTGGTTGAGCAATGCTCTGCTATATTTACTCACAGGAGAGGTGCCACATAAAGAGAAATAGATGCATACAGTGCATGCTATATAGCTCCATACAGACAAGGTAGGTGCCTTGTGTGTACATACCATATGGAGCAAGAAAAAACTTTTGCAGATGCAGTCAGGGTCACAATGAACACTTTTGTGTGAATCATAATTAGATGGCATTGACAGATCTGCAATAAGCAGACTAAGCAGATGGCTCATGGACAGTGAGGAGAAGCATGAGGCTTTGTGGGGAAATGGACTACAGGTCTGCTGTTACAGCAGCTGGTTGACAACTCTGAGAAACTGTGTGTCAGCAAAGAGAGAAATAGAGAACAAAGATAGAAAACAAGACAGACATAGAGAAACAGAGGAGTCAAATGTGGATTTAGAGAGGGAACTTAACAGACTAACAGTTTTTCCATTATAGATTAACCTGCAAATAGTTTTCTAGATTAATCAATTACAAAATTGTTTCTCATAACGTTATTTTAGTGTAAGGTAAAAAGGTGTATAAAGCCCATAAGGATTTTCAGAACCAATTTCGATTTATTTAAATGACTTCTTTTCACTGACCAACAGTCTAAAATGCAAGGATATATATCATATGACAAGGAAAACTAGAGAATCTTCACATTTAGGATGAGGCAAGCAGAGTATTTTTGGCATTTCTTTCTTGACAAGTTACTTAATGATTAAGTGATTATTAAAGTTGAATTTTTTTGCATTTCTTCTTGATCAACTAATCACTCAACTGTCTAATCATTTTAGTTTTAATCATGTAAGGGAAAACTTGATGGGTTACAATGTGAAGAAAAGCTGAGCTTGTTTTTTTTGCAACAAGGTTTTGGTATTAATAATAAAAAAAAAAATTTTTTCTACAAAACAAGAAAACAGTGTTGTCAGATGTGTTCTAATCACAGGGAGTTATACAAGAACTTTTCCGTAAATAAAGCTTTACACAATTGGCAAAACTGTGACTCTTCTCAGTAAACACTTGATTACAAAGAAGAAAACAAGACTGTATATGTCAGTCAGTAAGCTTAGATAAACAGTGCTCTGTGAAGATTGCATGTATGGTATAGGTGCATCATGCTGATAAACATTTAAGTCTAAAGATTTTGGATTGACCTTGCACTAAAAAGTCATAAACAGAAGCGAACCCTCCTTGAGAGCTTCCCTCCCTGTGTTAACTTTATCTCTTCTCTACTCTCCCTGTGTGGCGCTGATGTCTCTTTCCTCCCCTCTATTTTCCACTCTCTATCCTTCTCAATCCCAGCTTTGATGTATGCATGAGGGAGGATTTCCTGAAGACCAAAGAGGCCATTACCCAGGGGCCATTAGGCCTCTAGTAGAGCATGTCAATGAGTGCTGAGTCTTGCTCTGTTTTCACATGCAGCCACTTTTTTTATGTGTGTATGGTGGGGTGGGGGAGCGAGGCTTGGGAATTCTCTGGGGGTCATAAAATGTGTACTTAAATGTATATATTTCTGCCATAAATATCTGTATTTTTATCAGAATGTCCCTGTTTGTGCATCCGGCTGTAACATTGGATATAGTAGTTGTTTTCCTACTGTTGCTCGTGAGGAGGTTAGGTCATTAATTGGTGCTGTTGTTCTTTCATGCAGACTAAGAGCAAGGGGAGTGAGTCATCATCATCAGGATGAAACGCTCTGACATTTGAGCATGAAAGTCCCAGAGTGCCTTGCGGTCCAGCATCGCTGGGTATGTTTATATTTTACAGTAAAGGAGGTATGCAGATCACTGTAGTCTGAATGTGATACATATGATATGGTGATGTGTGTGTGTGTGTATATGTATATATAAATGTATATATAAATATATGTAAATATATATAAATACACACACACATATATGTGAATATATAAATGTTTGTGTGTGTGTGTGTGTGTATGTGTATATATATATATATATATATTTTATATTTATCAGCAAAGTGTTGAGGTCATGTAGCCACATTAGAGAGCAAAACAAGAAATGAGAGATGTTGGCTAGTGGGATAAACAAATATTTATGTAAACAAGGAGGTCTGTGTTATTTCGATGCAATCTTTCTGTTGTGATGAGTGGATGAAACGAAAAGGGATGATAAGCTGTGAGGTGAGCAGGGACTAAGCTGAAAGGGACACAGAGGGAAGATAACCTTGATTGCTGGAATCACTCTGCTGATCTCTTTAGTATATCCCTGTAGAGGACAAGGGCAAACTGTCTCTGCTGTGGGTTTAAAAAAAAAAAAAAAAAAAAAAAGGCCCTCAAAGAAAGTGTGTGGTAAATGAGTGACAGTATATCATGCTCCTGTTTTTACAGAGAGCACTTGAGAGGATCATTGAAGTTTGCTAAGAGCGTCGGGACTCTCTCTCAAGGGCAGCTGGCTCTATCATCTGCGGTGAACGCGACGCGCAGTCCTTCTCTAATCAGAAATATAAAATCTTAGCATTCAGCATGCTGACTAGACCAGGTTTTACAGAGTGTGAAGCCTCACTTTTCTGTCCAGCGCAGCAGAACATCAGCATACGGGCCACAGAGAGAGACAGAGGAGGAGGTTAGAAAGGGAGAGAAAGACGGATAAGGAGGTAGAGGAAAAGGAAGATAAGAAGCCGGAATGCGTGTGTGTGTTTGTGTGTATATGTCTTGATGTGTGGGGTGTGCCTTTACTCGTGACTTCTCCCGAGGCCTGGAGACAGGAGAAACAAGGAGTGATTAATTTTACTCCAACCTGCTTGGCCTCTGTCTGGGGGAGCGGTCCCCACAAAGTCTGATACAGCGAGGCCCGTTTTCTTCCTTTCAACTCACTGGATCAATAACAGATTGGCAGGTCAATCTCTTCACAATAAATTGCACAGCCAATGAGAGGAGACCCTGAGCAGCTGAGACCCGCCTCATGTCTGCCTTTCTCACCATTTGGTGGATCAGCAGAGCTTGAGGTCATTGATCTGTGTGTTTTCAGTGAGCGGATCCCTTAGCCGGTCTGATCGATCAGCTCTAATAAAGAGTGGATTCTCTATAAGCATGACAGTGTGTTCAATGAGATTCAAGGCCCCAGGGTGGCAATCACCCCTTTTATCCGCCACACTATCCCCCCCACAACTGACACACTTGCACACATATTCAAGCAGATGACATTTAATTTGCATTTAAGGTATTGGTGCGATAAAGTCAAAGCAGTACATCAGAAATTACTGCTTAAATTGGTTGCCAATCTGTTTTTGGTCCCAGCAGTTATAGAATACCTGGAGGCGTCCTACTCATCCAGCAAGACGTCTCCGCCCCCTGATGTTTTGTTTGCACAGATAAAACCCCCTCTCTGCTCTGGACAGCTCTTTCCCTTAGAAATGCATACAATAAATACATATTTGTACATTAAATCAAATATTAAATTTGCATTCATTTTTCTTTCTGCGGGCCACATGAGCTGGGTAAATTGACATGAGCCTGCTTAATGTATGTTTGAATGAAGTGAGAACATAAGGGTTGGCTGTGAGTCAGCAGAAATGTTTAGTGTGAGTCAGCCAGCCGACATCACTCTATTGTTTGTTTTTATCATTAATGTCATGATGGGATGTGTGGTACAGTAAATTAATGTGCAAGAGTATCCATCAATTAAGGTTATTTTTCTCTGCATAGGAAATAATAATAAATCAAAACATGAATGTCCTGCTTCTCTGCCACAGATTTGTTTGAAAGGGGTGTATGAGAGGGAGTCGCTTGCTCAATTTGTCTCAAAAATTAGTAGCTCTGGGGAATAAAAGCAGGTTTTTTTGTTTTTTTTATACGCTTCCCGAGGAACAAGCCTAAATATTTGTTCTGACTGAGTGATCCCTGACATCTATCCATGAGCAGGGGACCGCTGCTGCCGCCACTCTGCAATCCTGCCATCAGGTGGGTTTTTCCCCTCCTGCTGAGGTCTATGCCCTGCAGTGTGTCCTTTCTCCCAAAACAGCCCCGTCTTCCCTGTCAGTGATGAGACAGAAATGCTGTGCAGCAACCCTGCCGGCTGCTGTGTGGCTTTCTGTAGCAGAGCACCTGCGTGTCCCCTGCTGACTGACTGAGCCAAGGACAACGCAGCCACAAGACCGGCTGTCTCTCCCCTTGGCTACGCTGAGGAGATGTAAGAGCAGCCGAAGGGACTGAGCAACCTGAACCTGGACTTTGGCTGGGAGACAGATGGAGGGAAAAAAAGGGATGCATTGCACACCTTTACCCCTGCTCTGTGTTTTGCAAAGGACTGAGTTGCCCGTTACTAATGTTTAGGACAAAAACACCTGTAAAACCTTTTTGCACAAATCTATCAATCTTTATTGTTTGTTCCCTATCACATGGACATACCTGAATAATGTGTTTGTTTAGGTGCACATATATCGCACCTGCAGTCCCCTCCAGTTAAAATAGAAAAATCAGAAAACAAACAGCAGTGCAGGATGTGGTAACAAGACTGATACAGGTACACACACGCACACACACCAAACACACAGACAGCTGATATGGGGAGATATTCACTTCTCCAGGGGGTAACTTCATGCTGAATTAGATTTACTCTGAGGTTTCAGTGCATTTCTCCTTCTTGTTTACCCTCAAAATGAACAGTATCTAACTTGTCTGGAGGAAATCTTGCTCTGCTGAAATATATATTATTAACAAGATCATTACTAACAAGAAAGGTGAAGAAAGCAGACACTACAAGTGCCTCCTGTAAAGTTACGTGCGAAAAACTTAAAGCTCCTTCGTCTAAATAACTTGTGAAAGCATGAAACAGTAGCAAGGTGATTAATCCTCCTTGCATTCATTTAAATATTCATCCACTGGACCAGATGCGTTAATAAGTAGAACAAATGTAGTTGGAGAGCAGCCCCAAGGTGATTGCTGAATGTTTACACCCTAGTTAATACAGTCCGTCCCCTTAGATTCATGCCTCTAATTAGAGCCTTGATTTCTGCGTATAATTCCGAGTTTAAGGCGGACACAGTACATGGAGAGTGGACCTGAGGAGGAAGAGGAGGTGGCCTGATGCGCGCCCCCGTCTCTCGGCCAGGAATAGGCGGTTTGACAGAGGAAGGGCCGCTTGTGCCAGCGGCTTAGTAAAGTGCCACAGATAGACAGAATATAAGCGGAAGTTGGGCCATTCTATTTTCAAAATAAAATTATTGACGTAATAAAACCTCTTACAACTCATGCTCAGACGTTGTGCTAAGGCTGTGCACCATTATTGGTTAAATCTACAACAATATCCATTCTTCCAAGTTGCATTGGTATTATGTTTTCACTGAAATTGTACACTGTGGTCACATAAAGCCTCTCCAGTGTTGTAGCACTAGATGCTCCTATTACGGCATTTCGCTGAGAATATCGCAGTTTTATTTCATTACTAACACACTTCTGTCTGCACCCTTTCGTCATCCTAATATCATCATATATATCATCCATATATATTGCCCTCATGAACAAAATAGTTTTATTTTGAAAACCGGGATGGAAACACTATTCTTTTCCCGGCCAGCTTGACTCTATATGGTTGTTACATTGGAGAGAGTGGGAGAGAATAGGAGCAAATGTGCGCGGCGGCGGAGAGGGAGGGAGGACAGCGAGTGCGCAAATAGGCAGCCAGGCACATCATCAGCAGCGGCAGAGCATCTTCCTGATCCCGATCTCCCGTGTCTTCAGCTGCCAATCCTCTGTGCGTCTCTGATTGAGATTTCACTGCCGGCTGAAGTGTCCAGAAGCCTCCGCCAACCATCACCTCCCACTACACACTTTTCTCAGGAGCTCGGTTATTCTTAGCTCAGCTGCGAGAGACTGTCCTTCCGGTCCTTCTCTTATTTATCCCAGTTTCTTGAATATTTAATGGAAAATGGCGATCTGCGCGCAGTCGTACGGTGTTTTCTGCCTCCTTACAATCCAAACTATACTTATCATATGCGTCTCCACGCCGACAGACGGGACCCACCTCTTCCCCCAGCACTACACGTAAGTACTCTGCACCGTTTGGGGGATAAACCGGGGTGCGAAGCGCGGAACTAGGACAGGTGGCCCCGACAAGCCTGCACATGCAGCGCCGTTTACCTTGGTGCGCGACGGGCTGCTGTCCCTGATGTTCAAACGCAGACGCAGTTTCCGTCTCTGATGCTGCGTTATGAATCTCGCTCTCACAAAGCCTATAGCAATTGTTGTTTTCGTTGTTGTAGGCAGCGGCATTTAATATCCAAAGTCTTATTCAATTTGTCATAGTCAGCATGGAAACACAGCTACAGGGAGCATGCACATGTCCCACTTGCGAATGAGCCATCAAAGCAATGATTTATTACAACATCCGTTAAAATAAAATAATAATAGTCGATGTGATGTTTTGATGTCGCTGCATGGAGGAAGAAAATCACATTTACGCATGATGGACAGGCTGAGCTACAGCGAGGCCAGTCTAAAAAGTCCTGAATACTGAACACGCACTTCGAAAATTACCATCCATATCCATCTGCAGGACACTGGTGTTTTTAACAGGATGATGTCGTTTCAGAGACTCGATTAATTGCTGTAGGAGCGTTAGGTTTATGACAGCTTCAAGTTAAGTCCGTGCATCTCAGCTGGTTACTCTCACCCTAAGTACAAAAGTATCCCCCTTGCTTAGACTGTCCTCGGAGATAAATAAAGCGGGATGACCCCCAGATTAAGAATTAATGATTTTGCAAAGATAGTTAATAGACTTTCATTGTTTATGTATTTATAGCAGAAATCAAGACGCACTTGGGGCCAGCATCAGTGAAAGTGCTGAAAGTGACCGCAGACACAGAAAGTAGCCCATCATCCAGCTGTGTGTAAACTGTTGTTGGAGTTTTTCAGCGTACACCTGTTGGGAAATGGCTTCGCGACAATATGTGAATTCAGAGCGCAATTTCCTCTGAAATACGAGCAATTACGCTGCACACGTTTCACCTTGAAGGACGCACGGTAGACTAAAAAATGAGCGCAAACGCAGCAGTTTAGCGCGTTTGCGTCGTCGAATCGCTCAAAGCAAAAGCGGATGGCAATTTGTAAAAAATGACCACATTTCCTCCCCAAGTGAACGATGCTCCGTTTGTAAAGACATTTTCGATTTTCGAGGTCTAGTTATAATGTCGGTGAAGTGCAACAGTTCCTCACCGAAGTCTACGTGATGACGTGATGATCTGATGTGAACATGATGTGTAGCCTGTAGTGATGATTAGTCAGTCGGGTTCACAGAAATGACAAGAATCTAAATGCTCCCTGATGCATCCACTGGATGATCGCTTTGAAATCTCTAGGGCTTTGTTGTTCCTGAAGGCCAAGGTGACTTTCAAAAGGAAATCACTTGTATTACTGTTTGATTAACTCAATACGACAATTAGCTGCATCGTTGATTTGATCACTTGAACACCACAAAAAAGTCGTGGATAATTTTCTCACAATTAGGATGACTTTGCAAACAAATCCACGTGGACTTTTTTATTTTTCTATTTCTTAATTGTATCTGCACCATTATGATTAAATGCTTTGTTTTTACTCCCAAATACACGTTTTAAAGGTATTTATTTCATTTTTATTTTAATTATTCTAGATTAATGTTACTTTGTAAAAAAAAAAGATAATCTTATTACTTGTAATTTTCGAATGCGTTGCAGCTCCTTATTCAAGCAGATAAATATAGAAAACATTGTCTGGTAATAAATTAAGACTAAATTATGGGCGATGTTTTACCGTCATCAGTGTTTGCCAGAATTTGCCAGTTAACCCATTGAAAGGTATGGGGAGCTGCTGTCGCTGTTTAATGGGTATATAGGCCTGAAAAAAGCACACACACAAACACACGTTGGGTGGAGCCACTGTGTATTGAAGGTCTAGTTGAGAAAATAGTTCACAAAAGGGGATGTTTATATGTATAGTGTGTTTGTGTGCGTGTGTTTGTGTTGGATGGTGCTTGTAGAATATATTTCTACAGATATAAATTATGTGGAGGAAACCTGTAACTGGTATCTAAATTGACTGATGCATGATCATGACCAGACATATAAAATATCATCCCTTACCTCAGTTTATATGAAACTTCAATTTCCTCCAAATTTTGTCATCTCCACACAGAGAAAAATAGTCCACCTCTTGCCCTTAAAAATATTTCAGCATTGCGCTTGGAGTGAAGAGATCCATTGCAGCAGAATGAACACGGGGACGGTGTGTGGCTGACACAGATCGTCCATCCAAACTCATTTTAGCACATTTTCTGCTTTTCCATAATGTTTCGGCTAACAGCAATCATAATACACAGGAAATACGTCAAAAACACAGGTGCTGAATAGAAGTGTTTTTAATACAACATCAGTATATGAAGAGCCAGAGAGCATCTGTCAGCTTTCATATGCACACTGACAACTTCTCTGGTTTGAAGAAGAGATCAGAGCTTTTACAATACGGAGGGTCTCCAACCATTTGTTGAAAATTATGCCTCAGTAGTGCTTATTATTTATCAAACAAGCGTCTCCTGATTTCCCTGTCGCTGGATTAAGGATTCTGCACATTTGAAATTGTGTTGCCGTACAGTTTTCTTCCTTGATTGATATTTAGTCCAAACATGAATTACACACAGCATTTTTAAAAGTGCATCAGGCCTTTAAATGTTGTCGGATCAGCCTCATGTGATCGTGTCTGAAGCAGGTCAGTCGTGTTCCGACTCCATGGTTGACTTTTTGCACCATGTTACTGCTTCATGAATATTAGTTTAGTCTAAATTGTGTTATGGATTAATACTTGACGTATTCAGTGTGATTAAAAAGATTCCGAAAATGAAACCCAGGAGGGAGGAGTAACAAGACCGTTGTGTGCAAGTGTGTTTCTAGAGCTGATTAATGTTTTGATATTTTCTCAGGAATTTAAAATATCGAGCTGTCACAGGTTTTGTTAACCCTCTTAAGAAATCTTCTCCTAATGAGTATTGCATTGAGTATCTTCTTGTGAGTATTATGAGTATTGTATAAGTTTTTGAATTTCTGACATATTGGATCCAGCTGAGTGAATTGATCAGAATTGACCTTTATCTACTTGGACATCAAATACATGCGATAGCCAATATTATTCAACCCCTAGTTTTGGCGACATAAAGCATGTCTTATATTAATATTGAATCAAAAGTAATCTGGTCGTTGATCTAGTCAGCATTATGATGATTGACTTTACTAAGAAGTCTGTCTGCCTGGTTTGAGGCCGAGGTATTGTCCCTTACTGATAGTATCACTGTGTCCTGCTCTGCTTTGCTCTCAATATAAGCTTGTTTTCATTTCATATTGAGGTGACCTTTTCATAGTCAGCCGCTTCTCCCCAGCGGTCCAGCTCTGTAAAGTCCTTTTGGAGGCTCTCTTGCTTTCTCTTAATCTTGTCCCTACAAATGCAGTGAGTGCACACACTCGCATTGGTTCTACTGTTATTTTCCTGATGAGGCCCCACTCTGACTTGGTGATTACGGTGAGCGCTGTCGCTGTCTGGCAGATTTGTGCAATTTAATAAATCTGTCTTTTCTCTTGTCTTGTCTCTTGTCTCCTGAGCAAATCTGACATTTAAAGATGACATTTGTTTCCGTCATAGTATTAAAAGACAAACGACTCTGTTGTGTTGTGCTGTTGATGCTAGTGATTAGCTATCTGCAGGCTGCTGAAAGGAAAAGGTTGGCCCAGTCAGTGGTTGGCTTTCAAAATACACGACAGAATTTTTTCATCTGATTGCAAATTTTTTTTCTTTTTTTTCCAAAGAGAGAATGTTGAGTATGCATTCAGGTTGGCAGGTTAGCCCGTGTTGCTGCTTTAAAATGATCGAGCGAAAATCTTGATCCATTAAGTCATTTGTTGCTCGCTGGGAGATGTACAGTGATGAGCCCGAGCTGTTTGATCTCTTAATTCCAAACTTGGCTCTGCTAACGGGAGATCAGCTCCTGCTTAGGGTGCATTTCTGTCAGACCTGAGCAGTTTTATTGCAGAGCTGCTGATCCCAGCCGAGCCAAGACGGGCTCATACACTGCTAGTCGTGCCAGGGTCGAGCAGATATATGCAAGATGTGATTGGGGAGGGGGGGTTTATTACTCACCCAGACATTTGAAAGAGGTAGGACAGGGATACTTCCAGTTAGGGATCCAGATAGGAGGTGAATGTGACAGGGGGACAACAGGTAGATGAAGATGCAGCCTCTCTGTCAAGGTTTCTTACAAACACACTCACATGCAATGACGAAAAAATGTGACGACACGTTATGTGTTTATATGAAGGGATGGAGGCTGAAAATGTCTAATTTTATTTTCCAGAATGATTCACTGGGCTGGACGCATAGAGAAGGAGCTGGAAAAGGTTCTGCAGCACGTCACTGGAACTCAGCAGATGAGATCGGTAAGCTGAAGTCATGCTCGCATGTGACGCACTCCATTTTCCTACATTATTAATCAATTTCACTGGGCAAGGATGTACAACATAAGCTCCCTAGTGTGGCATGTATGTGTGCCTGTGGCGGTGAAGATGTTGACATTTCATTCCATATAAATGTACTTTAAAGGTACGTTTTTTTAGTGTAAATAAGCTTTTTTTTGGAAAAAAAACCTTTTTGTATTGTAAGTATTGCTTTTCCTTTGGCCAAATCTTGCTTCTGATACTTCTGGAATGACCTTTGTGAAGGTACACTGGCAAAAACATGAAATTTTCTCAACAAAAAAATGCTTAAGATTATTTTAAAAGGCTTGGAATTTGAAGCCATGACACTAAATTACTTGTTGAGATGGAAACATTTAGCAGGATATGGTGTTGGTTGTTTGTGTCTAGGTTCTGCTATGAGGCTGTGTGTAACGTGTCTGTATTGTGGTTCAGCAGATGGTTGGACAGAGTGTGATTGACACCGTTTCATCACATTTCTGCCATGTGTGCATGTTCACCATGCTTCTAGGGTTTGTAATACACCCTGAGATAAATGCTTCATTATTGCTGTATGGGTGAGTGTGATTCATTCAGCCGGTACGATGCCTGTGGCAACTCTAGTGCTAGCTGTAACAGTGGTGAGTATGATGGCTGTTGGTATGGTTGGTAACATTAATGGATCCCACAGAGGAGGAAGTAAGTTAACAGAAATCGTTTTGGCTTAAAGGTTAAAGACCATCAGTAAATTACAGGCAGACATTTACACCACATGATAGAGAAGGGTTAAGTTTGAGCAATATCTGCTTTTTGGAGTTTGTGAATCTATTTTTTTTTATTCTCTACGTGCTGATTTATGAGTGGCAATAGACGTCTGAAGTAGTGTTACATATTTTTTTTAAGGTGAAAAAATGTTGTTGCTGCCTGCTTAAAAATTCTATATCTCGAAATGTCATCATTTCACAGACTATGAAAGGGCTGCTTCAAGCTCAGTGACAGGTCAAAAGCAAAGGATAAAGTTTTTGAAAGACTTTAAGGTGCTAAGAGTTAGTTAGCTTATCTGACACTTTGTAGAGACATTGTTTTCACCAGAAAGAAAGTTTCAACAAATGCATCTACCTTTTTAACTCCTTGTTTACTTTTCACAGATTATATGATAAATGTTAATTTACTTGAAGACTTTGGTAGTGGTAGTTTTCTAGTTGAGGTGGCTGTTTCTTTCCTCCCATTTTGACTTATCCCTTGATTATTTTCTTTTTTAAAAATGATTTAGCCTTTGGTCCATAAAATGTCAAAAAATGCTGAAAAATTTTCAGAACAATTTCCTAAAACACAATGTGCAAGTCAAAAGATATTACCTGTATTATCTCATAGGGCAAAGATAAGTAGCTATTCCTCATGTATATGAAGCTGGAACTGCAGCATGCTGAAAATATCTCATGACACATGTTGGAAAACTTGGATGCACGTAGCTTAATAACCCTGAACTTATCGAGGTCCACAGCTGAGATGTGACGTTGAATTGACTTGACGTCAGGTGCTCAGTGGGATTTAGAGCATTTGAACTAATTCACACTACTTGTTGCTGAAGTTTTCTCTGTAGGTCAAACAAACCCAAACACAGTGAAACCAGTCTCTCTGAAAAATATTACACCCATCCCGGTTACGTGTTGTGTAGGGTGCCCACATGGATGTGCGTGCATGTTTGTGCTGGCCAGACTGCGTGCGTGGAGGGGGTGTGAAAGAACATTTATCACGGCCCCAAACAGGAGTCGTCACAGGGTGTGCTAAATGGCCCAGCATGCCTAGAAAAGCCATTTTCTAAATGGATGCCTCTCTCTATACGTGTGTCTGATAGAAATCTTCCCAGGGCTATGCCGGCTGGTAACAAGATTGCCTCCCTCTGCGCCCCCGTCCTCTTCATGCGTAGTTTGTTCTCATAGACAAAAAAAAAAAAAGTAAAGTGTGTGCAAATTATTTTTGAGTTTGTCTTACATGGAAAGAGACAAGAAAATAAGTTGAATATAATGTGGTCTCTTCAGTTGCTCTCCGTTGAGATTTTATTTTTTCTGACAAGCAAGATAGCAGGAGAGAGAGTGATTGAGGAAGAAAGGCCAACACGGGGCAGCAGAAAAACAGCTGAATATGTTTGGAATTGGTCTACTTAAGAAACAACACAGAGATAAACAATAACTGGATGTGTTTTAGTTTGCGCACAGTGCTCCAAAGTTTCATGTGGTCTCTGAAGATAAATAAAACTCAAGTTATTTCGGTGTTTAAATCACAGTCTAATATATTCTGCCCAGGTTTGGTCAAGATGTTATTCTTTCCTGGGGGAGTAAAAGGAAGATAGAGGGTGAGTGATGTATTTGAGGAGTTGGAAGTTTCGAATGGAAGAGCGTGGAGCGCAGAGAGACAAGGAGAGTGGGCGGCTTGTAGAGCGGAGGTAGGGGGTTTAGAGAGAGAAAGGATGAAGAGCAGCTTGACAATTGAGATGGATGTTCAGGCGGTTTTATGTGTATATTTAGTATCAAACTACTTCAGATTGATGAAATGATAGAGGGGAAGGACGAAAATTGGTAAATTTAAATGTGTGCAGACAGATGCTGTTTATAGTCCTTTCCTCCTCATTATCCCGTGTGCTGCTGTGTTTGATGTGTTACAGAATGTGGTGATGAGAGGCGGCGGTGGACACTGGCATTGTTTCCATATCCTCAGGCTTATTCAGAACAGTTTTAATAGGCACACATGAGCAGTGCGCCTACACCCACGTACTGTCATTACAGTGATGTGATGGTTTATCAGAGATACAGACTGATAATATGATTATGTTCGCATTTAGACATCAGATGGACAAATGTTCACTTTATTTGCTCATATAACCATGAAAGAAGTATTCAGGTAGTATTATCATCTAAAAAGATTATTCAATTTGGTAAATGATATGAAAGTAGCATTTTAAGATTGTAGTCAAAGTGGTGCTAGTTCCACCCATTTATTCATCATAAAGCTCTGTAGTTTGTCCAGTGCTTCCAAACCAAGGGATCAGGCTGAATCTGAAGAGTAATGTTATAGTTTTTTGGACTTCTCCCTAAACTTTGCTTGTTTATGCCTCCCCACGGGTGATAGAATTTCTTCAAATCTGGTGTAAATGTCTTCTTAGACACAAGTATAAACTAATCAGATTTTGGTGATCAGTGGTCAAAGACACTGTGACTTGACCTCATGTCTATCTGCATGATTCACACAAACATGATATCTCAGGAAGCCCTAAAGAGGATTTTTTCAAATTCATTTGGGTATTCTCTAGGATTCAAGGATAAACTGATCATAACTGGGGGTCAAAGGTCAATATTACTTCACAAAACACATTTTTAGCCATAACTCAAGTATTGTTGGCCCAATTATAGAAAAAATTAACACAGATGTCTAATAGGATGAAATGATAAAAATTGCCATCTTCTGTAAAGATCAAAGGTCAACATAATGTTCTGCTGTTGTTAGCCAGCATAACTCAAGAACAGTAGCAGAGCTTATCCAAAGCAGATGTCTCTTTTTGTTTCAATGACTAAAAAAACTCAAGACATCTGAAACATCAGACACATGGAGCCCAAATTAGATGCTGCATGCTCTTTTGTAAGGAGTCATGAGGCCAAGACGCTGGAAAACCTCTGCTTTATCATTTAACAATTTATTGGATTTTACATGTTTATTAAATAATTGGAATGCTAAATATTATGCATAACTGGTAGTATAGCCATTTAAATAAACATAGTGGAGAGAAAAGTACAATGTTTCTCTCTGAAATGCATAAAGTCGATGTATCGTACACAAACATGCACCAAATGTCTCAATATTACATGCTTCAATTTGGCAGGCCTCCAAAAAGGCGATGCCGTGCAATGTATGTCGAACTCTCTCAAATTCATTCCAATAAGGAGAGTCTAGTCAGCATTAATAATTTAGTCTGGAACACATGACTGCTCCCGAACCCTCAGTTCAGCTTGGTGCTTTACAGCTGGGTACTGTGAGGATCTGTCTGCCCTTCCCTCTCGCCATTTGCTGTTCATGATTACTGGAAACCTGAGAACCACCCTTGGTCCAGATCAATATACCCACATGTGGAAGCACGGCAGAGACATACAAGGGCATACAGGGTGCCAATTAATGGGCATATAACCAAGTTTTCCTATGAGCTTAAATTTTATTTTCAACCAAGTAAATTCTTTGCTCTTTTTCCTTCACTTTTCCAAACCTTTACTCTGTGTGTCTCTGTGTGATGTGTGGTCAACACCACCCCAGTAAGCTCGCTGACCACATGCTGGATGCAGGTTTATCTCAGTACAACACAGACCTTCTTGCCCCAAGTGCTGCCAGTGTGCTTGTGCATGACTGTGCGTGTTTGTGTGTGTGTGTGTGATTGGAAAAAGTCTTTTTTGTCGTTAACATTGCCGAAGCCTCTGGTTCAACTTTATGTGCACAAGTTTTATGACTTAAGGGAGATGTTGTATGCAGGCTGATCACAAATGTCTCCTGTACTTGTCCAAACTCCCTCCTGCTTCCTCGAAAAGGAAGGTTGCTCAAGGCCAGGACAGCCGGCCCCAGCAAACAGATATCTCTGTAAAGTGCACGGGTGGATTTACTCACTATCGCTGACTACAGAAATTTCCAATAATCTGTCTCAAATGCCCGGCGCTTTACTAGACATCACCCCTGCTCTCACCCCGCAACCCCCTCCTCACTTTCAACAGCTGATGTCAGCTTCATCCCCCCTCTCCCTTCCCCCCTCTCTCTCCCTCTGTCTCTGTGTGCTGATCCATCAGTGGACGATGATGTGAGGGCTGGCCAGTGCCATTTGTTTCTTGATTTAATAGCTCCTTACGCCCGTAGACAGTTTACAGGAAGGCTTGAAGGTCCCTCCTCCCCCCACCAACAGTTGCCTTTAAAGGAGAAAGAGAGAGAGCGCTTAGTCCTCCTTTCTTAGCACTTTTCCCTCCCCTCCCCTTCCCTTCCCCTCCATCTTCTGGCCTGGACCTTACACAGCAGCAACTTGTTATCTGGCTGTGTGAAACATCACAGGCTATTTCTGCAGGATAGATAGTTTACTCTCTGGCTCTGGTTTTCTCTCCTACTGGCTTGTCTTAAGTGTCCTTTAGTCATTGTGTAACACACATCAATATACACCCGGTTTACTCTCATTGAGGTCTTTAATTTAAAATTAATGAGTAAATAATGACTGCCATTTTAGCACAACTACACCAGCAGCCAATCTTACGCAATGCTGTCAGCTGCAGCCAAAGTTTCTCTCTAAGACAAACAATGATGTCGTTCAGAATCATTTCCTGTTCTGACTCAGGAGGATTTTGAACACCAACACTAACCTGAGTTGTTAATCTCCACTTAAGTTGTAGCTATAGATATTTTTGTTCTGAAAAAGTATATGTATGTGTATGTTTTTTTCTATCACAACACACTGTTTGTCAATTTGTTTTTAAATTGCATGCACTGAAAGCATTAGTTGTACCATTCCTTCAGTTATAACAGATTCACATTAGTCAAATTCTGTTATGTTAGAAATACATATAATCACTAGCAAAAGCTTGATATCATTTGGTACAAATATTTTTGATCACCACTCTAAGAATGATCTTTTTTCCCCAAAAAACTTTTTTTTATTAAGTAGTCAGCACAGTTAAATATTATCCCAACAAGAACTTTACCTTCATAACAACTGTCAGAACAGGCAAACATTTGATTTCAAATTCATAACTATTAATGAGTAAACAAGATTGTGAATCTCACCACAAATCTGATGCCAGCTTTCAGCCCTTGACAGTCTCTAGTACTCAGTGCAAAGTAGGCGTTCTGACTGTGTTAGAACACGTCAAGGAGCTGTGTTGGTGGCGATGTGTTGCTTCAGGTACTTGTGAGACAGTGAATTCGATCCAGAAAGCCCACTTTGAGAAGTATATTAATGCATTTAAAGGCTTCTCAGGTGCCAAAACACCAAAAAAACTGAACATTATAAACGTACTGCACTGGAAAATTACTAGTCACCAAGGCCTGGGGTTCAAAAACAAGCTCTTATCGTACTAAATTATAATCAGAAATAAGTTGTGCAGCCTCCAATCTTTAAACGTGGCTTCATTTCCATTCAGATATCCCATTGCCATTCCCACGAGAGAGGGGAGTAATTAGGGTCATCAGAGCTTAGACATGGTCGGTTAGCAGACCGTTTTTTTGTTTAGTCTGCAACCCTTGTGAAACTGACATTTTTCTTTTTGTGTGCCAACTTTGTGTGTATTTACCCCGAACAAAAACAAAATCAAACACGCAACAAAATAACTGTGGACGTTAGAGGCACATAAAAACCAGTAGCAAGCTGGACGTTAAGCGGTGTGAGAGCTGGTCAGCAGCACCATTACTCCCAGCCCAGACTCCCCTGGGCTGACAGCGGAACAGAATGACACACAAACACACTGGTATTCACTTTTCTGCCTTTTTATTGGTTTTCTGACACTGGGGAAGGTTACAAGGATTCCTCAGCTCCCTAGCTTGATGGCCTGGCACTGGTTGGCGGTGTTTATATAAATGAAAATACATATATCTGCAGAGTGCAGCCCTGCATGCAGATATCCCCGGGTTGGTCTTAGAAGGAGTTACATGAAATAGCTTTGCAATAAAATTGTGACAGTTAAGAAAAGCTAGAGGCAGATTATACAGTGTCAGTGCCCTGTCTCCAATATCATATTATGTTTTTTTAACAGTAATGGCTGCTGATATTTTACCCAACATTTGGAAAAATAATTTGTTGTGCTGAACATTGCAAAACCCCTATAATTGTAACACATTTAATTTGAAAATGAATTTCTAATCTTTTAATGATAAAATGATCTCAAATCGATCCCCCACAAATGAGTTATATTTGTATGGATTTTGCTAATTATGTAATATGTCATCTTGGCTCTAAAAAAATTTGTATTTTGAAACTGCCAGCAGATTTGTCACTTCTCAGGTATCTCAGTCTTAAAACCATTTTTTTAACCTTCCTCAGGTTTTATCTGCTCAGTCTCAGAGTAAAGCCAGATTAATTAAATCAATCATGTTAGTAAAGACACAGTGCTACATGGTGCATACTGCTTGTTCAGGGATTTACGTCTTTTCTGGACACATTTTAAAACGTCTTGAAGTATGTCACTGTGCATGAACATGTTGATTTACAGTCCAGTCCAGTACCATGAATTACTTGGATGAAGCTGCAAAGGCCCACTGGGAGGAAACAACCTGGTAGATGTCAGCATCGAACAGACAGAAATGGTCACAGTATCTGACATGTGGTGCATCTAGGGGCACCATTTCTGTAGCTAATTGTTGTTCGATGAATTCAGGGAAAACAAAAAGCTGATGCATTCATGCTACCAGTGGCTTTTAAGGGAGAAAAGAAGGCCTTACACTTCCTTAAAAGAAAACAATATAGCATTATGTGTCAAAACAGGATTAGGGGTCTGCTAAAGCTCCAGCCCTGTCAGAAGAAGATGCTTTATTTTGCCTACACTGCAAATCTTTTCTTCTTGTCTCTGTCTCTCTACACTATTATTTGCAGAGTGCGTGTGCGCATGCTTGTGTAATTTTCAGCCGTCTTCTGTTTGATGTTTCAGAGAGGGCATACCTGTCTTTGGTACTATCTGTGCTTGACAGAGAGAAAAAACTGGGTACAGTTCTCTGAGTGGGTTGCAGTGGTAATGTAGAGTGGCGTGATGCCCTAGAAAATTCCAGGTGTGAAGTGCTTTATTCATTCCACTGCAGAGGGAGTGCTTCTCTATGTGTGAAGTGGTAGGTGTGACGTTTATTTTCCATTGTGAACAAAATGTATTTGTTTGTTTGTGGCTGTTTGTGTGCGCATGTGAGAGGGGTTGGGTGTGCGCTGAAGTCTCAGAGGTTTTGTCCTCCTCTTCTTCTCTTCCTCCTCCACCTGCACTGGTCTGTGATTGATTGGTCACAGTTCTGAATAACTTTAATTGGCTTGCCTGAGCAGTGGGTGGTTCTCAAACACTGAACTACTGTGAAAGTCCCAGAAAGGCGTTTTAATTTTTGATCATGTAGGCAGAAAGGACTCTCTACTGCCATCTGAGAGGGGTCCTCAGAAGTGCTACCTACGTCTTTTTAATTCTGCAAATCGCAGTGTCGTCTGCCTCGTTCTCTCTCTCTTTTTTTCTCTGTAAAATCTGGAAGAGAAGCTCCCTCTCCCTCCACAATCCATCCACCCACTTCTTTGGCTTCGAACTGGACTCACCCTCATCTCTGCCTCTGGCCCTTTTCCCAGGGCGCCGTTGTTTGATGGGATTTGTGCTCCACCACTACAATTGCTGTGTTACACATATACTCAGGCATGCGCATGCATCCGCACATATATTTGCAAACACATACAGTTCACCCATACAGTAAACCAGCCCTGTACTCTGGAAATTCTGCTAACATACTACTAGTATTCATGTATCATCATCTAAATTATGATGTTCTTCGCGTAATAAGTAAATATATCAATCCTGTCTCAAAATATTTATACTTAAAAGAAAATGTACTGTGTCATCTAAAAACTGATAAATACATTTATTGAGTGATTCTGATGTTAAGGCATGCAAAATGCTTAGTTGATTGCATAACTATTGATACTGTAAACCAGGCAGCAACTAGGCTTTCCCAAAACATATTTGCTATACTAATCAGGACAGTATGCTAGATGTATTACTCTAGCATATTGTTAGTACTGCAGTGTTTTTTTGTTATTTTAGTAACAGCTTCACTTTAAAATAGGTTTAAAAGTACGCCACCACAAAACCAAATCAGTGATTAATGCTTACATAAGCTCATAGTTTGTATTTGTGGAAACACTAGTTGGCTTTGTATAATTGGCCAGACTTCTAACCCACCAGCTTGTCCAGTAAACTGAAATCCAAGTGCAGAGTTTGTTTATTAATAATTCTGGCACTTAGACTGACTTCTTGTTTACTTTTTCTGTCGCCAGTTTCCATGTGATGGTCCCATCCCTGCAGTTATGTATGACGCTCCTTTTTAAAATTGGCATCACTACTATCACTCAGCATGTTTTTTGTAAATAACAGGGTCAGTCTAATTGAACTCATGCAAAATGCATTTGTTTCATCTGATTTAAGTTTTTATCACATTAATGAATATATAACTATAATTTTGAAGGCTGTTGAGGTTTTGGCTGAGCAGAAATTAATTATACAAACAGACAAACATTTGATTGAGATTACTGAGAATAAATCAGATATTTTTTGTATGTGAGAAGTTTTATCTATTATTGCTGGATAGCTGCAGTGTCTGCTTTACATATGAGGTATTGTGTGTGTAAGCCAGGAGTCTGTTTTTGCCTACAGGCAGCTTAGCCTCCATTGTCATGTGAATGTGGATGGGAAGTAAGTGAATGTTTGGGGATGCTCAGGAGTTAAATCCGGAAGAGAGCAATGGATTTAAGACTTCACTCGTATAGACACACGACTCCGAACACTCGAGAAAAACCATATAATACACTATATTGCACCAAAACACCAATGAGAGCTCAACTTAACTGTGTAAAAGTCTCTTGAGTGATGTGACGATTACAACACGTGTACTTGCGTGCCCGTGTATGTATGTGCTAGCTTGTGTTTGTGTGAACTCTGAACACCAGCTCATTTCACACACAGACAGACATCAAAGGCGGTTTGAATTAACCCTGCGTGTCGGGGCCGCTCTGCATGCCATCCGCAATTTCACATCTCCGCCGCTCCAGCAGCACCAAACTTACATGGCCCATTCATATTGAAATGAACAGATGGAGTTTTGCCATGCACCGAATCGCCATCCTTTACTGAGAGGAGATAAAACTTCAAAAGAGCAGAGTTCGGATCTGTTTGCAGGTGGTTAGTCTGTGTGTCTTCCCTGGTGAGGTGAAGGTGTTCTGTGTCTCTGTGAAAGTGTGGGCAAAGTGCAGGTATCATCTTTTTCTTATTAAAGCAGGTCAATTGTGTTTCCATTACAGCCCTCTTGCAAGAGCCAACTCCCTTTCTACTTGATGATGCTCTGTAAAAATGATGTCGTGGTCTCACACATGCAAACAGACACACACACATGCACACACGCAGGTTCGCACATCAAAGCATATGTGGCTCACCTCTTTTAACTCACTTTTGAATCCATAACAGGAAGCAGTGGCCCTGGTGTATTGCTTGCTTGTGTGTCCAAAATGTGTTTTTTGATTGTTTTGACTGAATAGCGTCACCTCTCCCTTCGTCTCCAAACACTCATTTTCACATTTTCACCCCATCTTGGCAGCTAATTTAATTTTATATTGTATTTATTGATCTGGCCAACTTCAATTTCCTGCAGCAGCATGATTCTGTTGCACAATGAAAGTGATAATGTAGATGAACAGGCAAAGATGGAAATGGTGATGAAGAGTGTGATGATGATAATTTCTGAGGGTGATTGTGATTGCGACGAGTTGTATGCTGATTAGAGTGGTATCTGAAGATGGCTGGGGTTGCTGCAGTTTAGGTGAAGCCATCACTTTTACTGTGTTTTTTTAATATCCCCCCTGTCATCAGTTGGCTGCCATGACAGCTATTCAGTAAACACATTCATGTTTCATTATTCTGGCCTCTCCCCTCTCGTCCCCCTGGTGTCCTCTTATTGTCTCTTTTAGAGGTTGTTCAGTAATCCACTGAGAACTTACCTCATCCTACTTGTTACCTGCACCCACACACATACACACTATGATGTAAGCGCTA
Organism: Acanthurus tractus; assembly: GCA_029783725.1. Taxonomy (NCBI): domain Eukaryota; kingdom Metazoa; phylum Chordata; class Actinopteri; order Acanthuriformes; family Acanthuridae; genus Acanthurus; species Acanthurus tractus. The sequence goes on from JAQNCA010000014.1 coordinate 11,211,653, forward strand.
CACTACAAAGTCTTTTCTTATGGTTATTTTGTCCAATTTAACATGGTAAAGGACTGTGATTAATACAAGTACACCCACATACTTCATGCATTCACCTGCTCTCATTTTTACAATATTGTGTGTAAGAAAACTCGCACAGAATTGTTTATATCATTGACACACAAACATTAGTTGTTAGATAAATTGAGATAAAACAATTGGAAAAGGTGTATGCTCTTTAAATATATTTTTTATTACTGCCTCTTTTTATATTGTACATCATTAGAAATGTCATGTGTTTGCCCTGACTGTGTAAAAAATAAAAGTGGATGTAAATTTCAAAACCACTGTTGGAATTGTCAATTCACAATAGCTTTAGCAGGCCAGCTTGGTTTTTCAAAGTGCATCTATAATCACCTCTATTGTGATGTTAACTGGAATGCTCATGTTAGTTAGTGAAAAATAGACTAAAGATGCAACTTTCCAGTTTATACTGTTAATGCTAAAATATATTAAAAATATAACAGCCGATCTCTTGTCTTTTAGTTTAGTTCAACTGTATATTGAACCAGACATTTTTACCCCACTACAATGTTAAAATTAACCTTCTTGTACCAAGAATTTGCCAGCCATTATCCAAAAAGAACAGAAAAAAGTTTTAGACATGCATTGTGCTGCATTCTATCCCAATTGACAGGTCACCTTAGAAGTGTTTATTAATGACGTGGTTGCCACGCCATCCAGCATACAATGCTTTATTGTCTATTTTACTTCAAAGGAGACAGTGATTTACAAAATGAAAATCATGCTGTATTATTTACACCTTTAATTATCGATTGAGGCACTAAACTTATTAGGAAATGTAATTTTTGTGCAACCAGGGGAGTTGCCCCCTGCTGGCAATCAGAAAACTGCACTTATATTATATTAGTATTGGCATATCAGTTCAGGCTACCTTTGCTTAATTTATACAGTGTGTGTTCTGGTATTTGTTTAGGTACTTCACATTCTTCCCAGGCAAAAGAAAGCATAATGTAATAAAATGGCATAACATAACTTCAGCAGTTCTGTAGGTGGCACTACAACCTCAGACTGAATGCTTGTATTTGACGCTCACGGCCACACTGACTAATGTATGATTTAAATTTGGGGCATTAGTTTACAAAGTCATAACTGTCTAATTTTTAACTTTCCCTGCTTCAGTTGACTACCTGATATTTTTTTAAGTTTGACTTTGAAGCCATCATAGAAAAGTTTGTCAGGAGGAACATGCCTGAAATAGATCTTTTTTTAAAGCACACATTTTAACCTGCCCTAACCATCACTAGTGTGTAGCTCCTAGCTATTTTGAATCTTAAAAAAAAGTCACTACTTCACAAAAGATAATTTTTATTTTTCAACCCATCCGCAGCACACTTAATCACACACAATCGAAGAGACAATTTAAATATAGTAGATAATCGTGTTTCTATTGGATTAAAAAATTGGCTGCCAGTAACCAGAAATTTTAGGAATGTGGCATGGCTTTGCTTAGTCACCTAAGTGATTAAGTTAATGACACAGTGTCTCTGTCACTGCGCTGAGTACAAATAAGGGTCCCTTTCTTTAAATAAACTTGAAATTAACTACCAAATTGGCACTAATGGTTAATAACCAACCACCACTCAAAATTTAAAGATCTTTTTATATCTGAAGGAGAGCATGACCTTCCACATCAAGACTGCATATGCCAAATAACATTCCTCTGTTATGGGGGCACGTGTGCTTTTTTCCTGTGGAAAAAAAATGTAGGCTTGTGGAGTTAATTTCAGAGTGATTTCTAGATGAGGCTAATTTATTTCTGCATGCCAATAAAATGGTAATGGGTCATTGCTTATGGGGTACTGTTTCACTGAGGACGCACCCACATTTCTTGTACCTCACGGAAACAAACATTTGTCTCAGTATGTAATGAAGGCTTGTTGTAAATTTTCCTCATATGAATTATTCAGCTGCACTCAGCTGAACTGATCTAGGTGCATTTGTACATTTTGTGTTTGTGTGTGTGTGTGCATGTATTTGTAGCTGCTCCAAATAAAGATGACGTTACTGTTCTGCAGAACAGGAAGAGGGATAAAGCTGTTTGTACTGGATAGGATTTGGCATCAAACGAGGATAAATGGTCCATCCAGGACTGATTGAGCCTCATAATATAATACAAACGCGAGTATACAAGAGCATAGTAAGGCGTTTTTGTGTGTGCCTGTGTGGAACTTAGCTCTCTGTTTATGTAGATGAGAAAAAGATTTAGCCTAGTTACAGTTGCATCACAAGGAAGGAAACAGCACAGTTCATATATCATAGAGCTACAAAGATTAGTTGTAGATATTAAGTGGTAATTCCATCAAAAGAAAATATATTGACGACTGTTATTATTGTTGAATAATTGTGTTGTGGTTTTTCAGGTTAAAAATTTCAAACATTTGCTTGGTTCAGCAAAGATTTGCTGCTTTTCTTCAAGACTTAGGATAGTCAGTGAAGAGTCTTTGGGCTTTGGACTGTTGATTGGACAACATTATGAAGACATAGCCTCAGAGAAATTGTGATGAGCATTTTTCCCATTTTATTTACATTTTCATAGACTACTTGATTAAAACTAATCAGCAGATGAACCGATAAAGAAAGTAACAATTATTGTAGTCATTATTTGTAGTATAGTGACAGAATTCTTTTTTGATGTGTGTTTGTTAAGTGATTTTAGCAATGAAAGGGACTTAATACGTTTGTATCGGAGTTGGGTATGATAAACATATAAACTGTAATTGTCACTTTTATTTGAAATTTGCACTTATTCAAACATGAAAGAAAAGCTAATATTTTAACTCTATTACCTTGTTTAAAATCAAAGTTAACTCTGATTTTTGCTCATGGGTCTGTGTGAAACTAGGTATATTGTATTCACAGACTATCATTTAAAGTTGTGCAGGCTCATCCAAACTACTTAACACTCATTACTGCACTACATCGGGTCCTCAGCAATGCACTTACTAACTGTGAAGTCGATTGGATGAATGGTTGTTGAGAAGATCGATGGACAAACGTACATTCACAAAGACAGACAGAGAGTCCTTGGTTTATAGTTAGATAATCCCTTTTTTCAAACTGGCTGCTAGTCACTTGCTTCTCTATGGCTCTTACACTGTGAAGATGCGGTTGACTATTGTCTCAAAAGGCCTGAGTCTAATAGAGTGTGTCTGTATCTAGTGGACTGCTGCACTCAAATTAGCAGCTTTTAGTCACGGCTCTCTGTGTGACTCAACTCAACAGCCTCAGTGTGAGTTGATAGCCAAGGCTGAGATCAACTGTGTACTTCACTCTGTGTAGACGACATACTTTAATATAACTTGCACAGCAGAGAGTGCATTAGTCTGTTGGCAGTCAGTTTTTTCTTATTACAGTTTTTGAAATAATGTTTAAACCTGCGTTTCTTTTAAGCCACTAAGAATCCGATTCAAATGTATCAAATCTCCATATTATATTTGTAAAGTCTAACCCCTCACTGGTGTGAGTGTGTCTTTGAGGAAAACTGGACATTTGGCAGTCATGCCAGCACCTGCTCTTCACATTACTGCAGTGAAAGTACCACGATCCATGAATCAGCAGTGAATGAACATGATTTAGTCCTACAAAAAGTGTCCTCATCAGCTTTATGCAGCCGATTTAGAGCAGGGTAACCAAAAAAACTCCAACTAAGGGAAGCATTGTACACAGGTAACAATTTGCAATACAGAACTGCAACAGAGAGAGTGAGGAACAGTTACTGTATCACATTAGGCCAGCAGAAGTCAGAGACCAATTGAAACTGATTGATATCACCTCTGTTGTCGTTGTGTTTAAATGACCACATTCTGCTCCCCATTATTCCCGCAGTTTGGGAGAAATGATATAATATTTAAGAGGAAAATAAGGAACTGAGGTTTAAGAGCCATGGTCCGACTCTTGTGTCTGAGTTTTTCTCACAGTCATAAAGAAACCTCAGTGACAGACTCACCAAAGTGGAAATTGAAACTTACAGCTTGAAGAATGAGAATTTTATGAAACGTTTTCCTTTGTACTGTAGCTTTACAAATTTATGCACCAAAGCGTAAACTTTCTGGCTCTAAAGAGGATCATTCTTTTCAGCCTTCAGTCAGGCTGGTTCACAGTCCCTCTGCTCCAAATATTTCTGCCACACACAAACACTCGAGCATACATTTGAGGAATAAATGATGAAACAGGGACATCTTTCATCAGTATCTCTCTGCAGCTCTGTGCCATGCCTCAGGGTTTATATCCAACATCTAGCAACCAAAACACCCTAGGTACTTTAACTAGAACCAAGGTAAGAGCAAGTTTCTATTAATAATACCCAGTTCTTTTGATCATGCTTTTTCTTTTTCTCTTCTTTTTGATACATACTATGATAAAAGTTCTGTCACATAACATTCTTAGTCTTGTGTCTTTATGTGATCCACATTTTCAAAACAAGTAAAAAGTTACATGCTACAGTGCAGGATAATGTTAGTTGCACAGTTGTCGTCTTGCACAGATATTTTATGTAAATAGCCTTGATTAACCATCATAAGGGACTAAGAGAAGCTTTGGCAACCACTGGATTGTTTTGACATTGGAAAATTTTTAGGAACAATTTAGAGAACCTTCATTCTCCCAAGCACTACTGTTAGTTTTGTGAAAAGTGCTTTCATAAATTGAATATTACAGCGGTATCTCATTGTAAAATAAAAGCCTCTCCAGGTGTGACATAGAACTACATGCTCATTACTTGGGGTCTTAGCCTTGATTGTAAGAGGTTGTGTTAACTGTGTTTTTCTTTAGTTTTTACGAAAAGTAGAGAGCAGTTGCTGGGACTCAGCATTTGCATGTATGTGTGTGTGTGTGTGTTGTATGATAACATAGTAAGTAAGGCCTGCATTGATCTCTACTTTAATAGTGTTTGTAGAGCTTTTCAAAGCGCAACCCACATTTTTAAGGCATTGATTGTTGCACAGTCACACACTTTGTACAAATGCTGATTGACAGCTCTTTCTTGAATGTTGTTTTCGTTTATGTCACACTACTTTTGGGGATTGAAGCCGTCTCTCTGCTGTTGTGTATTTGTTGTTCTTAACTGTCTCTCATCAAAATTGAGTTTCTGTTGAAAAGAATATGGCAAGCAACATTGGCTCATAAAATGTGAGGTGTTTGGTGTAGCATTGTCAGGCTAACAAAGGAAACTAAAAGCTTGAGATGTTAACTCTCATGTTTGTTCTCCTTACACAGAACTTTGACTGCCATATTTGTTGTGGTTGCCCCTGATTAGTTAACTTTTAAATTTCCTCATGTTTTCTGAGGTTTACTCAATAATATTCAGAATTGTAATAAACGGTCAGTACTTGTTTGTAATTGGGATATAGCGTTTATTTGTTGTAAATTTTTAGAGACCTTTTTGTCTTATGTATTTTATATTTATTTTTTTCTTATCATTGTTTCAGTACTGTTATATAAGTCTACAATATTATGCATGTGAGTGTGAAATGCAATGAAAAAGAGGATACACAATGACTCATTTAAAAAGTCTAGAAAATAAAGCTTAAGTTTGGTCTTATTTACAGAAAATGTGGCAGAAATGAGAAAACAGTGAAACAAGAAGACAACTAATCAAATACAAAGCATGTTGTAAGTGGAAGACTAAGTAGTAGAGACTGGGAGGAGGAGATCATTATTAGCTGTTTAACGTTAGGGCACAGAAAGCTCAATTACACACTTCATAAAACAGGTAGACACCCAACAGGAATAAGCACACACTGTAATCAGTTACAATCACTTGAACCTGTCTTATTGGAAAGTAGCAGAGGGAACTGGTATCATCTCTCAGGGAAGCAAAATATAATGATGTTATAGCAGACAGTATCCTCAAGAGAAGCATAATTTAAAATATACTGTCCTTAACTTAACTACTTAAAAGAAAAAGCTCCAGAATGAAGCTCAGCGGGTGGTGGTAATGTGTGTATAGTCTGGCTTTCCAAATGCCAATAAAGGAGGCGGTAGATCACAAAGCAGTTATATTATACCATTCTTTATTGTGATTATTGATATGTATGACATTAGCCTTTTTGGCTTAGTTTGATTACATTGGGAAGCTGATATGACCTGGTATATAACATTGGTTATGGTTAATGATTTAAGTATATAAGGCTATGCAGGGTGTATTCAACATTCTGCAAGCCCTCAGCAGATTCACTGTATTTTGTGTTTGTATATGTTGTTTTTCTGTCTCTCATTGTTGCTGTGGCTCAATTGGAGTGACAGTGGAGTTTTTGTAAATAATTTTTTTGAACCCTAAGTTTCAGGCTACCATTTTGTCTTCAGGTATTGAGGACTGGAAATGTTGTTGGTTTTTAATTGGTTGTCAGTCAACCACGATTTTGAAATGTGTTTTGACTCACAGAGGTTATGGATGTTTTCAGTAATGAACCTGAACCATGTGACCACTTCTGTTGATCCCAGTTTCTGTATTTGCAGGTTTAATGGATTTGTAATTGCTTGTTTTATGAATAATCAGATCAGCATGCAAAGAGCATTGCTTTCAGCGGCCAAACAGCTGGTTCTGATGAGAGGGATCAGACCCAGTTATGTGGAAACTGGCGACTGAACTCCACAGAGAGACATCAAAGCACACTGGTTGTGTGTTTGCTCTCCTCTGATTTATGATTACACAAGGCATTTTACCTCTGACCTGGAGTCTGTGGAGTGAGGTTTTGTAATTGTTGCACACAACTGTCCTTTTGTGTCAAATATTTGCATGCATCACTGCCTGGGCTTTCAGGGCTGAAACCCTGGACAAGTGAACCTTAAATGCTTGGTCATTTAGAGAGACATTAGGCCTACTATTTAATTGATTGCATTGTGTCCAGCCTCAGCATTAGGGCAATAGATGTCAGACCTAGATGAGAAGTAGTTTTTTGTAGGACTCTGAGGAATGTAGTATTGTGACAAATGAACCAGCAATTGAGCTTTTTGAGTAAAGCTTCAAATGTCTGTTGTCCCTGTTTATGACATCCTCAAACAAAGTCCTCAGTATGTGTGAAATAATTCATCATAATAAATGAGTTAGGCTTTTTTATAGTACCAGTTTTTGTCAATAAGTACAACTTTGTATAGAATTACATAAATGTGAATATATTTCTATATTTGTAAGAGCTCTAATACAGCCTCCTCTCTCTGTCTGTGGTCACTATTCAACAGTCTCACTCAGCGTCCTACCCACATAGCTATCTGATTGGTTCTGATGGTTCATATAATGAGTAATAGCCTATTAACACTGAAAAGAACTTTGCTGCAGAACACGCGTGCCAAATGGAGCTGTTCATGCTGTATGCCAGACAGCACATTTAGCTGAAGTTGCAATAAACATCCCGATTCTCTATGCTGAAGGTGCAAATACATCACAATCATCTTATAAATCAAATGTTGCTTTAGAAAATGTCAACTGATGATGTCAACAAACTAGCTATGAATCAAGCTTGTATACCATATGCACAGTGTATAATATGTGCTGCTCAAGGTCATTTAAAGCAATAAAAATAAAAGATAAAGATTAGTGATCTAGTAAAGTGGATTTTTTTTTAATGGACAGCTACCATTGCTGATAAAAGTCTATCCAACTTGACTTCAGCAGAAATGTCACAGATGAGATAGTATATGAAAGTTTTATTACATTATGTATGTCACATATACTAACATCCTTACCCTTAGAGATTAGAAACAGGCAAAAAAATGAAGTGTTACTTTGAATAAAATTGCTGTTTTGTCTGGGTTTGAGCATTGTAGAATATATTTGGGATAATGTAAGTACACAAGTCAATAAAATATAAAATAATTTCAGGTGAGAATGTAGCATATTTTAGATAGGTTGAGATGCAATATACAAAATGCCACAAAAAAAGCACGTTTTACTGTCCTTTATGGGTGTTGGTGTGGTCCAAGCTCTGTTTTTTATTAAGGCCATGGCTGCCGTTGTAGGGGTGCCCAGTGAAATGGTTAAGCCCTGGCTCTCTTTCTACACTGCAGAATGGGTAGGCATTAATCTGGCCCAGCTGGACAGAGGGAAATTAATGATCATTTACACTGACGACATAATCAGGCTTCACGCTGTCCTCCGATACTAAATTGCTTCTTTTGTTCCACAAGATCTCTGTCTTTCTCTCTCCATCTCTCTCTGTCAGTGTCTTTCTCTTTCTCTCTCGCTGTCTTTTTTTTTTGCTCCCAGGTCGTTCTCTGTTATCGGTCATTAAGTGCTACGTTTCCATGGAAACAGCCAGTTTGGCAGGAATTGGCATGCTGTAAAAGCGTCCCTATGATGTTCAATATGGAGAACTATCGTCCTACCACTGAGAGCTTGTCCAGTTTAGTGCCGTTGCAAGACTGTTAGCACTGCGAGTTGTGCTACTGAGCCTGCATGTTTGTGGAGGCATAAAAACAGGGAAGAGGCGGACGTCCCTCAGCAGGGGCAGATGTGGAAGGTTGTTGAGGGCACACCCCCACCCACAAAAAGGCATACACACGACACTCTAAAAATGTCCTCTCCATCCTTTATCTCTTGACCAGCGTTTGCGTAGCTGTTCTCTTAATATTGTCACTTCTAAGAGTAGTGACCCTGTTGGCAGGTGACATGGGGGGCTGTCTGTGTGTAATTAGGCTGTGCTCCGTGTGTAATGACTTAGGATGGAGCTGCGCTCTATCAGGCCCAGCAGGCAGCCACTGTTAGCGTCAAAGGAGCGAGAAAGGAGCTCGGCCATCACCAAGGGCAAGCCTATAGGATGTTTCAGCAGCCTCATCTCTCAGAGGGGAGGTTAAATTGAGTTCCTGAGTCAGTGAAATCCCCCTATCGCTTATCGAAAGGGAAGAGGGTTAAATATTCAGTCTGGGAGGTTTGAAATGTAATCTCCACTGTGAGTTTAAATTGTCTTTGGATTCCTCCCTCTCTGCTCTGTTCTGCCTGTGGTAAGACAGAGATAAGTGGGACAGAACAAAATGGCTGTCATAGTGACTGTCACTCAGGTATGTGTTAGGCCTGCAGAGCCGGACATAAAACTCCATTTGCCAAGTAATACTTAAAAAAAAAAAAAATACTATTTCTGATATAAAGTTGGGAGTTATTTTAATGCCAACATCTAGTCTTTGTGATTCTACTTTATGAATCTGTTTACAGCAAAAAAAATTAATCGTTACAAGTTGATGGGATGAGATAAGATATTTACCAGATTGTTCGTGATACTTGTGTATTTGTGTGTTAAAAATACAAATAAACAGAAACAACTTCAAAATGTAATTTAGACTAATGTAAATGTCACAGACTCATAAACAATCTTCAACAAGTTCATGTGGATTTACAGGATTTTTTCCAGCATTGAGCTATGTTTAACACAGTGTGTATATTTGGATAATGAGCGCTGTATTTCACTGCTGTGCATCCTTAGCACGCCATATGAATTATATAACAACACCTCATTGACCTCTGCTGCTCTAATACCTCCATGAAGTCTCTTCCCCAAATTATAGCTGATCCACGCTCGGCTGTCTCTGGCTCGGCAAGTTGCTTCCTCTCAGCTCATTATCCATTTCATATTTGCTGATGTTTTACAAGAGGGAACTTAGCAGCGGAGACTCAAGATGACTTGTCTTATTAGTATACAGTTACAGTTTACAGGAGCAGTAAGGCTGCCAGAGAGGCACTATTTTTTATTTTAATAAAATTTATCATAGTGAAAAGAGAGGCCAAAATGGTTTAGGGTTTAAACCTAACTGCTAAAGCTTGGCAGAGATGGTCAGAGATGTGTGTGGTTGCAGTTTTTTGCAGTGTCAAAAATGATGAGAGGAAATGAGCTTTAGAAGAAGACAGACAGATGGCGTGAAAGAGCAGCGGTGCCTGTACTTCCTGGCACGGATGACCGAGGACCAACATTACAAAAAGTAGGCAGTGAGCTGCAAACCAAAAATAATATAATTGGACAGTTTTTATTTAAAAACATAATGACCAAAAACAACCTTAGTTTCATTACAAGTTGCATTTGAAAGAGTGGGCTTGTTTCTCTAAGGATTATTTTTTTCTTGCGTGTAACTTTAAAAATTAGGAGAATGAGACAGTGTTTAGCCAGCAATTTGTATCAATAGAATGAAACAAGCCAAGTTCACAGTTAGACTGATGGACAGGTGCCAGGCTTCATCAGTGGCGTGGAAGTGGCGCAGTAATTAGTTAAATGAGGAGGAAGTGGAGGAGACGCTACAGAGAGAGAAACCCCCTGGGGCGCTGTCTCCTCAGCAGGAGGACCTCCACAGCCCACTCAAATACACACACAGGCACACACAACCATGCAAACACAAATTCAATCACATACCAAAACATAATGTGCACAGTTTCACGCATTAGAAGTCTTTTGGAAACAGACGCGGGGAGCACAAAAGCCCAAAGAAATAATGTATACGTCCACAAACATGCACACAGACACACACTCATTCCTCATCACTTTGCTACTGCTGTGAAATAATGCAATGGGCAGGGAGAATAAATTTAGATGATTATATGTTTGATATACAGCAGCTTCAGCTTGGGACATTACTGTGACAATATGCAGGCAGTTTTAGAGCAACATAAAGTATTGAATAGGGTGTTGGGATTGGGAGGGGACTGAGGGAGTCAGGAAAAAAAGAGAAAAAGGGGAGTGAAGAATTATAGGGAGGATATTTTTTGTGGCTGTCTATTTGAGAAAACCTAGTGGATGGGAAAAACAATTCCCTACCATCAGCAAGTTAATAAAAAGGGTGCAGTTTATCTCTGTCTAAAAGACAAATACCCTGACTGAGGATGGAAAGGAGGAGAGGAGCTGGGGGGAGGCTGGCCCACATTTCCCTTCGTCCTTTCCCGCTCCAACAAGTCACTTACGATGAATCCTTATGTCTGATAGTTGCCAACTGCCTGTCTGGTTTTCATAGAGCAGGTCCTGTTGGATCCCGCGCTCTCACGCCACGTCTGCATAACCCTTTGGTTCTGCTGACAGGGCTAATTAATGAATAGATACAAAACTGGGCAGTTAAAAGATCGCTGTGGGCTCCATCTGTCCAGCTGGTCCTGTTTGCCTGTTGGTTTGCACCGTCTGTGGCTTGGCATGGTGAATATCCCCTCTCACACTGTCACACTGGCATGCTTTTTCTATTTGAGATAGAATTTTATGTATACTTACTGCGCTCAAGGTCATTTCCACTATCGATCTTGATTGTCTCTCGGTCAGTTAAGCTGGCCTGTGGACAGTGATAACTTAGTGGTTCTGTGATTTGAATCTGAGCGTCATGTTAAGAGCTAAACCAAAATTACAAGCAATTTTAGCGCCTTCTAGCTCTTGTGTAATGTGGCACAAGTGAGCTCCGGATGACGACGATAATTGCATCACTTAGGATGTTGGTAAGATGCAGTGAAGCAGTGAAGCCAGCAGGTTTAAATACGCTGATTACGTTTAAATGAGACTGTACTATTCCTGCAGGTGAATTCCCTACGTTGGCTCGAAGATAAGACGAGGCTAAGTATATTTTAACTCTTGTCTCTGTGGGGCTTTTGTTCACGTGTGTGTGGTTGCAGTTTTGCACGCATAAATAATGTTTTTCTTTGTTCAAACCTGTTTGTATCACCAGTTGACAATCCCTGTGATAATGTTACGGAAGCCAATCCACTCTCCCCCCCCACCACCCCCCATGTCATCTTTCTATTTCTTTCTCTCTCTAATCTCAAATGCTCCCTAAAGGGTGAACTGTATGTAAATATTGAGCCCAGCCTTTGTTTTCTATGATGAGTGCCTGGATGCAGATAGTTCTTAGTAACTTGGTGTCAGCACACTGGCACCCTGTATTGCCTCTGAGGCTGCATTGGAATCATGTCTGTTTCTCTTGAATATACTGGCTCTCTATTTGGTAATTAACATGCTTTATCATTAGTGGATGTTTGCAAACTACAGCTAATAGGCTTTGAATATCTCAGCTTGTAAATAGCTTTCATTTTAACATTAACAAGAGCAACTAGTTGGTCTTGCTGGCATATTGTGCCTGAGTATCAACTTGTCTTTCATTAAATCCTGCTGGGTTTCTTCTTTATGCTTTTTATTCAATGCAGTATCTTTAAAAATTTTTTGGTCTTTTTAAAACAAAACGCCCTTTCAGATATAAGAAGACATAAGTAGAATCCTTATTTCTGGCTTGCCACCACTGATTTTGTTGGCAGAAATTACAACTGCGGCAAATTTTGCACCTGTAGCTAGTTATCTTGCTAATTAATCCTACTTTAGTGTGATGATGTGGTTTAAAATGCAATATCCTGCTGTCAGTCAAATATTAACAGTACTTTTTGGCTACCCAGTGTAGGATAAGGATTGAGGCAAAGGTTGTGTGTAATTTGTGGTTAAAAAACAATAACATGTAGAGTGTATGACAGTATTATGTGGAAAGTGACCACATGGTTGTTGTCTCTTTTCATCCTTTTTCTCCATACTCGTAATCTGTGGATTTGTTCTGTATATTAAATGATATTGTGCTTGAGATGTTGTTGTTTTTTTAATTAAATGCTAATTTAAAAACACAAATTTAAAATGCTAGATAATAAAAGATTATGACTGAATACTTGCGACCTGTTTTTCAAAATGACAGACACCAGTGAGTTCTAACCTACTCTCTGCTGTAGTCTGTAAGTTAGTTAGCCTGATGTGCAAATGATAGCAACTGATGTCAGAGCACATGAACACGGTTCTTCACATATGTTACACTTTGTGTTTTTTGGTTTCTAAAAGACCAAAAAAAAAAACATCACCCCTCAAACACTTTAAATCAATAGTATTATTTAGCAGAACCTAATACTTTTGTATGAGGAGAAATCATATTATCAGCCACACACAATACCGGTGTGTTGAGTTTAGGATTTCTCCTCATACAGAAGTATTAGGCCAAAAAGTACTGTTAAGATTTGACTGACAGCAGGATATTGCATTTTAAACCACATCAT
>JAQNCA010000014.1:11226872-11244408 GCA_029783725.1 Acanthurus tractus
GCAGTCATTATAGTACTCATACTCAACTTGAAAATTTTCATGTTATGCCTCTTTAAGCGTCTTTGCCAAAATTTCATAGCTACATTACACCTATGTCTTTCACAGCTAAAGCAAACAATAAAAAACAATTTAATTTTCCGTTTTTATCAACACTAAACAGGTTTCTTTATGTTTTCTGTTTTTCAAAATGTTTTTCTAACAGAATTGTGTTGTTCCTGCTGTTTATTTTTTAGAAGTACCTATGAGTGCTTTCCCCGGGCTTAGACACCGCATATAATTATCAGTAGAGATGCCTGCAACAGTGTTTGGTTTCTCTGCTGTAGCTGCCCCATTACCTGTGGGTGAGTCAAGCTCTAAAGCCCTCAAATATAATTTCTGCCGGGCTGGTGTGCTTATGGTCCTTCAGCGATGATGGTCACTCATCTCCAACCTCTAGCTGAAGGGGATTTAAAGCTCCTCAGGCCTATCGTGGCCAGCATTACCCTGTGCTGTGGTCTGCACCCAGTGCTGCTCCAACCTAATGCTCATTGGCTGGCTGCTTCTTGCAGGGCTGAAGCTCTGTCTGGTTGACAGCACAGCTCAGTCTTTACTCAGAATGGACAGGGACCTCATCTGCCCATTACAGGAGCTTGTAATGGCCAACCTGTCAGAGAGATGAGCTCCCTAGAGTGCTGTCTGTCTTTATTTGTCTCTCTACGAATATTTTTAAGTGGATGTAAAGAGATAATATAGAATTAAATAGACTTTTCTTAGGAAAACATCCACAGTCACATACAAAGGGTAGAGAAACTGATACCAGTGCTACTTATGTGGCAGTACATGATGTGCAATAGACAATAGGTCACTGGAGAGGAGGACAAACTGTGGAGGTGGATACAGTACACTGGTGTCGTGCCCACTTGCACCGAGGGAGCACACGCCAGCTCAGATACATGATACTGATCTATGGACTAAAGTATGTGAGGTTAGTGGTGGGCAACATAGACAAAAAATGTACCAAAATCTATACGTGTCAGTGGGAATAAAGGTATAATTTGTAGTTTTTGTCCGGACCAAGTATTGATGTTGTTTTATCAGTTTAATTGTTGCTGTCCTTGTAAATGTGTGTTGCAAGAGCTAAGTTTTATACATTCTCTATCACAATTTCAGTGGTTGACTTAATTTCTCAAGTTTTGCTGACTCTGTACTTTGAGCAGGTAATTACAAATTGTATGTTTCAGCGAGGGTTTTGATGATTATAGTAGCAGCGACTACACTGTTATGCTGCACTTTGGAATAATTAAAAATCCCTTAATTAAATGGGAAAGTGCAGGACAAGTAGTTGCAATTAAAAAAGGTTTTTCTTTCTAAAATATACTTTCTAAGCTTTTTGTTTTCCAGTGGGTTTTCACATAAAAGTAGACCTTGCTGCAAGAGTAACACATAAGTTATCTTTGGAATCACTACAAGCAATATAAGCCATATGAATCTGTGTCTTTGCTTTTTGTGCTTTGTTTCAAAGCAGAGAGTAGAGAAGGCTCTGCCTGTAATGTCCCAGGGACTGCTATGAATCTTCCAGAGAGAGGCAGACACAGAGAGCACTATCACACATTAAGGGAATGAATATTGATTTAAAAAACAAATTTGACATGGTTTTTAAATCGACTTGAAAAATGCATTGCTTTAAAGAGTCATGGGTTTGTAGTTTGTCAATGGAGCGGAGAAAAGTTCGCTCGTTTTATGGTTTAATAAGATTTCATTAATGGCTTCTTCCTCCTTGACAAAAAGCCCTCTGAAATGGTTTGTGACGCCATGCATGTGTGAAACTGTATGTGTGTATGCGCAAATGTGGAGGTACGTTCATGTGTGTAAAACCTCGACCGGTTATTGGTCTCAGGTCTGAGGACTGCCTCATTCAGAACTGAGGGGTAATGACTAATTCCTTTGTGTATGAGTGTGTGTGCCTGCACGGACTGTTGAACTGCAGACTAATGACTTTTTCAGGATGAGCAGCTGAAGCACAAAATGAAAGAAACACAGCTGAAAGTATCAAACTACCTGTTTCACTCATCACAACGCATTGAAAAAAGATTTTATTCTTTGCGCGTATGCAGAATTCACCTTCACAATTCACTTTGAGAGTAGGATTAAAGTGTTGTTTGAAACTAAGCAGAATCCCTGATCCCTCAGAGGGCGGCCAAATAAGACACCAGGCAATCTCGTCAGAGTGCTTGGCTGGCATGGTCCGAGCTTCTGGGGCCAGGTCTGCCTGCTCAGTGGGCCAGTGGAAGGAAACTGCCTCTGGCTGTCTGCCCAGCTTTCAGCTCGACAGAGACGGATCATATGGACGTCAGTGTTTTCCTTTCCTAATTGCTGCACATCAACACATCAATCCCACAGACAAAATATTTCAGCAGAGCAAGAAATCATCACTTCGGCAATTTGAAAAAAAATATAAGAAGGTTTAGACTTTTTCTGTAAACAAAGGGCTAATTTTAGTCATGTTTGATCGAATTGACGTGAGCTGTCATGGGTAGGCTCACAGACTGATATTCAAACATTGCAGGTAGTCATTGGAAATAAGGCCACAATGGCCCAATTCAGTTGATTCATAACTTCAACACATAATAAATACAAATAATGACTAGCTCACTGCAAACAGATCCAAATGATAATGCAAGACTAAGATAGGCAATACTTCCCTTTAGTTTGTTTTGCAAAATGTCCAGCTCATGCTCAGCCTCTTTTCACATCTTTTTCCTCTCCATTATTGTCCTCTTTCCCATTCTTATTGATTGTTTATTCACACATAAGAAATCATTCTTTCATGGATAGATTTTCGCTTTTGTTGTAATTATGTCCACACTAGTCAAATAAAACATCAGTTTATCCATAGAGCCGGGTTTGCTTTATTTTGCTGCAGACTCTGTCCTTTCTGGTTTTGGTCTCTGCAACAGGAGTAAAAGTCATACATTGGTGCCTCAGGTAGCTTTTAGTTACTGGAATGGAAATGGTTTCATGTGACTAAAAATGTGTCTGTCCCATACTACAAACTATGCAGTGTGGAAGAAAAAAATAGTATCGTGGCTTCTCAACATTTAAACAAAAACAAATGGAAATGAATGCAGGCTAATAAAAATTCTCAAAGTTGTTAAATTGTGGACGGAAAAAATATGCTCTTTGTATTTTATATAATTGACCATCGTACACTTCCCCCAGAGACATGTTACAGCCTTGCTCACAAATTGGGATTGTATTAGTTCTCCAGGCCAGTTTCTCATTACAAAGACTAATTTTCTGTGTTAGTCGTGCTGTAACACTCGCTAAGCATCATCTGTAAGCATGACTTTGGTGTTCATTGCCATACAGATGATACACAGTTTCACATACATGTTTGCCAGATATGTTCAACAAGGCTCCTTAGTCAACCAAATTTGTGACGTAGTCTACTGTTTTGTGGCCTGTAAAAGATCTGAAAAGCACTATTGTGAATTAATTACGGGAGGTAAATAGGTTTTAATTCTGACAATGTTGGAACCACACATATAGAGTGTAACAAAAACCATCTGGCCAACTGAGAAACACTGTAGAGGTCAGGCTGTTTGACTGTCAGATGTATGCTAAAAAAACAACATGCTTTCATTAACAAACTGCTGCCAATGAAATGGTCCAATAGTCTTGCAGAGAGCACAACAGGAACCTGAAATCAACCTCTTAGAAATTTGAAGTTTGATCCAAGAAACAGCTCACCTCAACCCTGCACTGACTTTGCTGTTAATTTTAGAGGACAAATCAAGATTCTCAATAATACTTTTCAAAATGTCTAGAATTTTTTTTATAGTGTATAGTGAAAAGTCTTTCTAATATCCTCCCCCCAGAGTCTCAAAATCAACTAATTTCAATCATTTGCCATACTGTGCAAAGCACTCTTTTACAATGAGGGTCCCCTGCTGTGAATATTACTGCACATTTCTGGTTTTGCAAATCCATTGTGCTTGTGTAAATCTCAGCACTGGAACCAACCTGTTCCCTGCAAAGATCTCAGAATCAATTCCTCAAAAGTAATCTGAAGTACCTTCCACTGCCAGTGGTCCAAGGATCTATTGTTTCGCCTCTGGATTACCCTCTTTCACAAATATGCTAGTTCCTGTCAGCATCCCAAACTCTTTTTTCTCACATGGTTTGCAAAGTCTGTGTTTGTTAAATGCGTCTTACCTGATCTTTTTCAGCAAATGTCCCAGTAACTGTGCCTGGTGTATTGCTGTTACTTCCACTTCATCAATGGGATTATGGTGCTTTACCGCTCAGTTCTACGGCTTGTTTGGTTCATAGTAGCCTTCAGTTACCCATTGGATTAAGTCACGTATTTGTCGTCCCCAAACGGTAAATAAGGCTGCTTGTTTTAGTTCCAAAGGAGTTAACAATGTGGAGATGCAAGGTGTTCACCCAGCAGTGAGGATCTGCTGGAGATTGCATTTATTTAATTTGATCCTGACTGCCAGACTGCAGCTGGCTAGCTAAGTGCTTTGCCATCAGGGCTCTGTTCAGTGTTTGATTCTACTACAGAACTGGGGCTGATGGGTATAATGGCAGGCTGCATACTGCCTGCTGTACAGTAAATGCTAACCATCTTGTGCGCTACCTTGAGAAAAAGCAGACAACTCCTCTGTGATCTTTTTAATTAAACTAATGGCTGGGGTAACCTGATCTCTGATTCCCTGTGTTCTCCATCTGCAGATTTATAATGAAAAGAAGAGCCAGTTTGAGATCAAGAGAAACAACCCCAGGGACTTGGTGGAGAGAGTGGCACGGGACATCTCCAGGCTGCTCATCAGTAAGAGGAAAGCCCTGGAGGTAAGACGATGATGCTGCTCATATAATATGAACACCTGTGTACAAACATGCATTTTTGCAAAGATGCACACAAACAAAAAAAATGGAGTTGCATTTCATACAAATTCATGCATTTTGTTTTATTACATGACACACACAACATCTGACTTTTTAATACAAAGATGACAAAAAACTTCAATATTAAATTCCCTTAATTCTGAATGGTGCATTTTTATTTTTTGCAGTGTCAAAAAAAATATTTTAAGACTCTTACAATCTAGTTAACCAGAGATAACCGAGATCAAACTTGGGCATGTATTTTAATTGGCATTCTCCTGTCAATAAATAATTGAACCAGCAGCAAAAAAATAGCAAGGGTATTTTTCCTCAGCAGTATCATCATCTGTAATTGTTCATGGTGTTGTCTTATGATCCTCTGCACACTCAGTCAGCTGTCAGCTGTCATCCATTAGTTTTTATTTTGCAGTCCTCCTGTCTTTCTCCACTTGGAATAACTTCCTCTTACAACTTTACTCCTTCAGTCTGAACTCTTGTAGAAAGCAGTGTAATTCCTTTTTATAGTTGAAATACAATTTTTAAGCCGATTATATTTTGTTCATGACAAAAAAAATTGAGATAATGATCTTTATCTTTTTTTCCTTTTTCCTCACTGCTCATTTTAACTTTTTTCTTCCTGTGTAATATTGGAGGCATATATTCTGAAAGATAGTTTGGGTTGTGCCAGAGCAGAAGGGTTATTTCAGAGGTTATCATTTTAACGTCCTGCATTTTCTGATATAATTGTCACTGTCATGCTCAGACAGTCTTATGATTAGTTAAAATTTGTTTTCCTCTGAAAGTGGGGAACCTCTAACCCTGAAGAGAAGAGAGGGAAGGCGCATAGGCAGGGAAGACAAGTGATAAGAGGAAAAACAAGAAAAAAATTCATAATCAATTTTTTTTTTGTTTGGTTAAAGGCAGTCAAAAAGAAAAGAAACAATTGAGCTAATCCTGGGAGTTTAAATATCAGAATCCTGTGTTTAGTTGTCTTTCTAACAATACAAGTAAGGTATGTTAAAATCACCTTCACACGTTAAACTGATGGAAGCATATCATTCTAAAATGACCTGATAAGAATTTGTATTTATTGCGATTTAAAGCGAAAATTATGTTTTTTTCACAGTCGCGCCTAGACACTCTTTTTAATCATTTTGGTGTTTCTCATTATTTTCACACACATTTACACATGATTCCTTTTAATCACTGTCATCATACCTAAGCTACACAAATACATTGAAGTTATCGTGGCTTTAATGTGTTGTTAAGACATTTAAGCTTTGCCCTGTGTTTTGGTTTGTATATTTTTCCTATGAAACAGGACATACACATTAGAAATTAGAAAGGCTATACATTCATGTTACCATGTGAGTAACATGAGTGTGTTGAGCACATGCAAGGTATTAATAAATTCCATCCACACAGCTCCTTATGTAAAGATAGATGTGTTTTAGGGTTAGGGTTAGGGTTTGAGAAATTATCCATGCTTCTTTCTTCTGTTTCTACCCAGACATGCTTACTCAAAGCAAAAGCACTGACATTTTCAAACACAGTTGACGCCTTGTGGAGTGGCAGAAGTGTATATCTTTTAGGAGCATGAGGTCTTGCGGGATGAGGCACATTCTTGCCAAGAAGCAGGAGTCTCTCAAAGGCACAGTTAATTCTACAGCTTGGATCCTAAAAGGGAACAAGAGGCTACTGTACATCTCCTGTGGTCATGTGTAGGATTGGATTTGAAATGGCACTGACCATCCACCCCCGTTTTTTGGCCGTACCCACCTTTACACCCTCCACCTCCCTGAAACGCACACAGACACACATACGCACACACATACACACGCAGACACACATACACATACGCACACCACTTTGCCCACCCCCACAACCTCCACAGGCCACACTGTCACCTCACATCCTGTCTGGAAGATTCACTCAGGAGGGAGGAAATGAGGTGAAAAAAGAGAAGGGCTGGAATGAGAATGTCTCCCTGGGGCGAGGAAAAATCAAGAAAATGATGTTCAGAAATTCATAGATTTAAAAATGAGCAGCAAGCGGGAGGGCAGGAGAGAGGGAGCAGAAGGGATGGGGGGGTGGAGGGAGAGAAGGAGTTAGAGGAAAAAAAATCAAAGAAGAAGGCAGACAGGAGAAGGAACACAGAATGGAATGATAAAATTGCAAAAGAGAACGAGCAGAGCAAAGAAATGGGGAGTCATTATGTCATTATGGAACACAAATCTTTAACAAAAAGTATGCAACAAGTTAATATGTTTCATTTAGGCAGGTTAGGATTTATTTTTTCCCACTGAAACTAAAAATTCAAGACTGTAGGCGAGAGAAATTCATGTGGACTTATTATTCATACGGGCAGAAAAGTGAAAGCCATGTCTTAATGCCGTCTGTAGATAAGAAGGTCTAAAACTCGGCTCAGCGCAGTATTGACAGCATTTTATATTCCAGCCTGTTTCTACCCCCTGTAATGGTTATTTAGTCCCAAATATTCCTTGTCACACATTTAAAAAAGAGGCCGTATGTGTGTGTGTATATGCATGTGTGCGTGTGTGCATGCGTGTGTGTGCGTGTGTATGTGTACAGGCATGCAAGAAGAAATGATTCTTCCGCAACCTATTTAAATACTGCTCCGGGTGATTCGTTGTAATTCATGTTTATATTACTAATGAGAAAAAACACACTGACTCTAAATACTCAGTTACTGATATAAAGTGGGAAGGAAAGCATTTCTTAGAGCTCAGGATTTAGTTGCTATAGCCTTAATTCCCAAATTAGCAAACGTTAATCATTTAAATGCTGTGCTCGTGTAGTTAGAAAGCAGGTGAAAAATGTTGAGAATTTGTTTGTTTACCTGTCTGGCCTCATAGTATAACTGGCATTATTACTGCAATAAACAAGACACTGTTTGCGGTGTGCAACAGTTGAAAATAAGTCTTTTTCTGTGCCATATCCATGTTTGAATATTGAAACTAACTAATACAGTCATGTTTGCTTGTTTGCACACAGCTACTATTGAAATAGGTGTTTATATATCTGTAAAATGTAGTGTAGACGTGTAATTTAGGGTGCTATAAACTTAATGTTCCCCTCACCCTAAATATGGAACAGCACAAGCTTACTCACTTTTATTCAAAAGCCTCAACCCTGTATATTCTTTTCATTCTCTTGTCTTAATCTCCTTCATTCCACGTCCCTGTCTGCTCTCCTTTTCTTGCCTCTGGCTTCAGCATTCTTCTGAAACAATGATCTGATTTTATAATCCGTGCCAAAATTTAAAATGAAACACAAACCCTGGTAGACAGGCTTGCATGTTACTGCTGGACCCTGTAAATGTTTCTATTTTCTGAGACAGGTTGAAATATGGATCAGGAAAGGTTTTTTCTGATGTTTAAAACTTGAGCTTACCTCACTGGCCCTGTGAATCACAGCTGATACTTGGACTTTTTTTGATTTTAGTTTTTTTATTTGAGGGCAGATAAGTTGACTCTGCAGTCGATCAGGTTTGAACTTAACTACTTCATGGACCCTAAGTCTCCTGAGTGTTAATGCTATCTGTGGCGTAAAAGTTCCGATATATGCATCTTTTCCATGAGGCACCTTTGAGCAGGAAATCAAACTTAATCTTTCTAAGATCATACCTCTGGAAATTTTGAGAACATTATGGTGACATGTTATTTTTTCATGATTTTCAAATAATATTCTAATGTTTTCATAGATATTTCCAGAAAAATGTTGTTGAGTGCCGATTCAAGAGGAAATAGACTCCTATCTCCAAGTATTCAACCAGTACATTTACATTGCAATTTGTTCCAAATAAATGAGTAGCATAATCTAGATAGTCTTTTGTTAATTTCACAGCAATGCAGCTACATGTGGATAGGCAGTTTAGACTGATTAAGTCAATAATACATTTATCTTTACTAATTATAACTACATCGTTTTTATAAACTACTTAAATAAAACTGTCAGGAAATCAGAGACATTTAAAATCAGGCATCCTTTCTAAAAAAATAAATATTTACACTTTTCTTCCTCTTAATCCTTTGGTGCCTGTAAGACATTTGCAAACTGCTATCTGGTAATCAATTCTAGATTTAGTAACTTTTTAAACCCTCCAAGCGACTTTATTTCTGCACTGAAGAGTCTCTCTCTCTCTCTCTCTCTCTCACTCCTCTTGTGCTGTGTGCAGTCAGTAAGGATTTGTGGGCAGGTGGGAGGACACAGCTCACTGCAGGAGTGTGAGTTAAGTTAAGTTGTTAAGTTAAAGTGAGGCACGAGCGAAACAGAGCCTATGGAGCACCAAGAAACTAGGAGCTAGGAGCTAAAAAAACACACTTTAATCAACAACAAATAAGTGCAGTTTCCCAGCTGTATATTTTTCTACTGATAATCAACAATTTATGGATAATCAATCAGGGCTTCCATAATTAAGCAGGTGTTGTTTCCTCTGAAGTCACCAGCCACAGTATGAAATATTTTGATGATACACTCGGGCATGTGTATATAAAACCAACTCTGTTGCTAGACTATCTACCTTCGTGTTGGTGGAAAGGTTACAACATGCTGTTCAGTGAGTGTTTGCTTATATATGCACATCACATGCACAAGCCTGCGTGTGCTTCTTTGTACATTTATTGTGTCTTCTTTTGTGTGTATTTGTGTTATCAGGGTAACAGGCTCACACCTGAGCGATGCTACAAGAGTGTCTGTCTGACAGGCCTTTTAACCCAGAGCAGCCAGAGAGAACACAGCCCTCGTGTAACCTGTCATGTGTATAAAGTCAAACAGGTGTGATAGACCCCCCCCACCCAGACTGATCTGAGCCCACATTCCCTCCTGTGCTTCTCTTTGTGATGCTCAATATGATCGCCACAGAGGCCTGAGATCAGTTTGGCCCCTCAGAACCATTTGAGACTGCACAACAATTGTGTACGCTGTCAGTCAAAGCCAGGCCGAGTTGGGCTGTCAGTCAGACCGCTGCTGGGATTTTCCAGCCTCGGGGAGGGAAGATGAGGCCATGAGCTACAGACAGAGATCATGTTACATTCCCATCAGCTGCTGCACAGCTAAACTACCATTGTCAAAGCTTTTAAGTTATGATTTCACAGAGGGGACTGGTGGAATAGAGAGGGGACTAAGGTTGGTCTAATCCAATTACACAGATCTCAATACTATCCCAATACCACTTTCAGGCTGAAGGATGGCTGCCTCTGGGCTGTTGGCTGCTTGATGGATACACACCCAGTACTTCACTTGGTTGGTTATTTAAATGGTTGCAGGGTCAAACCATGGAGATGAGGAAGGAAGGTGAAGGAAAGAGCCCTGGTTTAATATACTCTCAAAATAGAGCTGAGGGAATATACTGACAGGCAACACAAGTTAGAGGGGTTAACTTAGCAGCAGGCACACGGATACAATATGAGGAAAAATGCTGTTAGCACCGAGTCCTTCTCGTTAAACAAGTGTGCATACTGAGATCTGTGGCCCGCTCCACCGTTATGGAAAAGAAAAAGTTTGACCCATATAAATAGATATGATTCACTCTGAGGTTTGTGTGCAGCGCAGCGGCAGCAGATGTGCAGCATATATCTTTGGACTAAAAGTGAAAGTGACTTGTAGTGAAGTCACCTCCCTGATATCTTCTTCGAGTATACCGTACTACAGTCACAGAGGCTGAATGTTTAAATTTTAATATTAACAGTATCGGTGTATCTTCCTAAATAACTCAATGTAACACTTTTCCATATCTCTATCCATTTTTCTGTTGGTCTTTTGCTTTTTTAAACAACAGTGAAGACGTACTGTAAGCAGTTTGATCCTTTTCCCTTTCTGCACCGCCTTGTCAATCATACATTGCATCAATATATGCGCACTTAAAATGTAAATATAAAAAAAGAAATGTTAGTCTGTATTTGCAGTCATTCTTGACCTTGGAGACACCTCTATGCTTCTTTAAATTTGGATGTTTGGATTTGAGTACATAGGGAACATTATTGAGGAAGAACAGAACAATTTAATGTATGCAGATCTAGGCTAGTTGTTTCCCCTGTTCTCTGTCTTCATACCAGGCCAAGCTAAGCGGCTGCAGGCTGAAACTTTATACTGAACATACCAAAATGAGAGTGGTATCAATTTTCAACTACTTCTCACAGAGAAAGTGAAGATGCACTTTTCTTGGTCCCTTTTTTAAACTGAATGTCTATAACTAGGGTATCACTAGTAAGTATACCTTGAATTTAGGTTATTCAGATTGCTCAAATTAAGAGACAAACTGTGTGACATTTTTCTAGTTTAGAACTTATGCATTAAGTAAAATGTAACATTGTAAATCATTTTGAAATGTTAATGTCCCTATCTGACAGAGCTTCCTCTGTAGTTATAGTCAGCAGACCTGGGCTGATAATATACCATTTGTAGTAAGAGAGATTTTAAACTACAAATGGTATATGACAAGGAGGCCTGTTTGATTTGAGAAGATTATAAAGTGAATTGAAGAAAATGGTGGACGGTGGGCGGGTTCTCTTTCAGAAATGACGGCGATGTTCTGTGACTTTGCAGTCACGCCGATAGTGATTGTGA
Source organism: Acanthurus tractus (assembly GCA_029783725.1). NCBI lineage: Eukaryota > Metazoa > Chordata > Actinopteri > Acanthuriformes > Acanthuridae > Acanthurus > Acanthurus tractus. The sequence goes on from JAQNCA010000014.1 coordinate 11,238,330, forward strand.
GAGATTGCAGGAGAGCTCAGACCGGACACTGTGCAGGGACAGCAAAAGTGTGCTTGACAGAATTAATCAATCAGACTGCGTGGGCCTCCATCTCCTCCTGACCGTGGAAACCAAGACGACACAGCCGGGTCGGGGATGGGGAGGGACAGGCCACTCCGAGTCATCTGTCATCATGTTACATCCATTAATAATTCACTAAGACACAGACTGTTGTGCGTTGCACGCACAGCCAGCATGCATGCCCACAGGGGTGTGAGCACGCACGTGTCGCCACAGGTGTGAACGTTTGGATCTACTCACCTGTGAATTTTGCAACCTTTTCACATCATACATGCCTGCCAAATGACATTGGAAAATACCCAGTGTAAACTGAGGGAATTAGAGCTGACATTGAACAGTTATCAAACTGCAGCAGGCTGTCGGTCATAGTCTCACTTTGCTTATTCATGGCCTTGTTGTTAAGTCAGTTTTTCTGACATCTCTGTATACTTCACTGTGACAGAAAACACAGCAAAATGATCATTTTGAGAAAATATCCTCAACACTGTTATTCGTTTTTGCAACTTTTTAGCCATCTGTTTACACAGCCAATAGTTTTGATATCTGAATGACCTTCCCAGAGCTCTACAGGCTCTGTGAGTGGTCAAAAGACTTCTTGTCAACTACAAGTTGTACTCCAACAACTCCAACAGAATATTTCATAGAATACACAACTCCCATGAATACTAAAGAATTGACTGTGAAGTGTGAGTGACTTCTTTCGCAGTTCGCTCAGAGCTCTTACAGTTTAAATGTAACTTTGAAGAAGTGGGGTGAAAACACGTTCAGGTGATGATCTAAGACAAAAAGGATATGAGGCTGCTCATATTTTTTTGCTCTGATGCATATTTATTAGGATGACAATCAGTGTTCTGGCAACACTTTCTCTGTCAGAAAAATACAGCTTTGATCATTTAGCTGTTTGATAGTTGACGAAAAGGGAATAATCATGTACTTGTTCATTTTATTGGTTAGTCATTCTTCATACACTGGTTTGTAAGTGGTGGGCCGTGAAAACTACAAAAATCAACAGTTAAATTATTGTTGCTGTAGTGACACTGGGAGTACAACCACCTCCTTGGAGTGTGCGCTTGATGACTTGAGTCATCATTCCAGCGAGATTGCAGACAATTCAGTGACTGGCTTTAACTGAACAGGCATCCGGCACAAATAACCAATTTATACTGCCTAATTTTAGCCCTTGTTTTTTTAAAGGGCCACCAGTCCTAAAAATGAGGCTATCACACCACTGTGAAGCTGTTGTGTGTAGTGAGAGCCGTCACAGGAATTGGCCCTTAATGGTAGACTGCACTAGAGGTGGAGGATTAGCGAAGTGGAGGTCTGATGCGGGTCTGGTAACTGATTTTAATACAGTTCTCCTCAATCAATTAGCCAGTGTTGTGTTGTATGTTGCCTGCTGTGCCGGCACATCAACAAATACTGCAAACATCCTTGAAAAGAGATCTTTAAAAATATCGCCCAGCTTTCTAAATCCCTTGAATTCTAAGTTTCTCGCATCCCCAACAACAGCAGCTCAACAGCAGCTGGTGTGCACACAATGAATTACACCACCGGCAGCAAGTGATTATGTCCCTCCTGTTGGCGTGAAGCGGTGACAAATGAAGGAGTTGTTTTCTCACTTTCAGAGGGAGCAAGATTTCCCTGCAGCCTCACTCCCGCACACCTCAGCCTTGGGCGCCATTGAAGTGAATATTTGCAGGAATAAATGGATGTATGCATCCGACGATCATCATTATCATCAGTATTGAAGCAGTCTTCTAGCATAGAAGTTTATTTTATTTTAAGTATATGTTTATGTGTCATTTCTGTATCTTTTACAAAAGGGTTTGGTAAAAATTTTTCATAATGTTTAGTAAAGTCTGCATGAACTCAAAATATATGTTTACATTTTATATAAATTAAGCTCTTTATTCTCACTCTAACCCATCATGTCTTTGACGTCAGTGGTTAACGTCTCACCCTGCCCTCATCATAGCATTGAAACTTGATCCACACACTTACTATTAACCTCCCCAAGGCACAGCAATGCCTCTCAGTAATCATGTGCACCCTTTGGTGTGGCTTCTGTTCATTTAGAGGGCTTAATGAATTACAAGGGCTTCATAATGAGTGTGTCTGAGCAGTGCTGTGGGGAGGTCAGATGGTTTGAATAACTAATGAACCCAATCACCAGTCAGAACTTTAACATGCGTGGAACATTTTGTATATGCCGTTGTAGAAGACATAGCTACATGTTATAACCCCAGCCCTCCCACCGTCACCACCACCACCACCACCACCGCCGTGAGAACAAAGTAATTTGGTTTTCCATTTCCTGTAGGCCTTTGGAGAGGCAGTTATAACTCTCAGGTCCCATCAGGGAAGAACAGAAGAAGTAGGGCGAGCTCTACTTGGGTAAAAATAGGCGAGAAAACTTTACAACTTTGCTGTGTGAACTGATTGGCAAAAGCATATCAAATTTCTGTCACTGTAGTTCAGAGGGAATCCATCAGGTTCCTGTGGACATATAGCATTTATGAAATATTCTACATGTGCCTTCAGGATCCTGGACTTTTCCTTCCTTCATGTTTTGAAGTGTTTTTCAGCAGTTCTTGCAGCAAAGTTTGAAAACCATTTAAAAGATCTTTGATGTTTGAAATGTTTCAGCCGTGTTTTCAGCACGCCTAATGTTTTTTGCAATGTTACAAACACAGCACAAGTCACAGTTTCTATTATGTAAAGAATGATATTTCATAAAAGACAAACAAGAGTCTACAGCCACATCAGCAGTTCTGTTAGGCTGCACAAGTCACAGCTTTGCTTTGAGCTAAATGCTAACAGCAGGACGCCTACTTGTGATAATGATGATGTTGTTTTAAGTCCTATGTTCACCATTTTGGTTTAACTTATTTGCAGCATAAAGTACAGCTGAGGCTGACAGAAATTAGGCATTAGTTATGGCCAGTCTGTAGTCAACCATGTAGTGAGCAAACCAAGATTTTAAGATGATGAGTGTGGAAGATGAAATTACCAATGTGGTTAGATTTCATGACAGAAATCAATGTCCTATGCCAAATTTCACAGCTATCAATTCAATAGTTGTCACAAATATTTCATTAGAGACCAGACATGTCAGTCTTATGATGGCACCAAAGAGAAAAGAATAATGGATCACTCAGTCATAACCTTGGAACCCAGAGTGCCAGGCCAAAATTTTATCCAGTAGATTTTGGGATGCCTCAGTGGATAACTTAGCATTGACCTGCTGACCAGATTCATGCTCAAGGGACCATAAATAAACTTAATTCCATTCCACGTGAATCCGTTGAACAGTGGTTAAGGTATTTTTTCTGGATCTAAGTTATGGACCAACCGACTGACAGAGAGAGAGATGTTGTTCCCCATAGCTACATCTCTAATGTGGCTGCAAACGTCTGTTTAACATTGATCTTCCTTTACCCAAGGACAAGAAACATTAGTTGCTCTACTTTCTGGTGATACTCACAATAATTGTGCATGTGTACGCAAAGGTACACACACTTCAACACATTGATGCACGCACAGACACATGCACTGAATCACACATCCCCTCCCATAATCTCCTCCCCAATCCCCTGGCCCCTGTCATTCAGATCTATGAACTTCCATTAGCAACCATCTGTTACAACCTGCAGCAAAGCTATTACACTTCAAAACACACACACATACACACTCCAACACATATAAATGGACACACTTAGCCCACTCAACGTATGGCTGACTAACTTCTACAAAGCCTTTAGAGAATTTGCTGAAGCATTTCTTGTTTAACCTTCAAAGGAGAAGTCACCTGTGTGTTCACAAACACCTGCGGTAGCATCACTCTGCTGCTTGCCCACTACAGATGCATAAGAAGGTCAGCAACCCTCACAAACACTCTGACACACTCACAAATAGAGTGAGAGGTCACACACACGCAGGGATGGGTTGCAGCATCATGTTGTAAATACTATTTTGTTGTATCTCTAGATTATTCAGTCTAAAGTATTGGGTCATCCTTTCACTCCCACTGATAAAGGTCACAACACCCACTGCACCTCGGCAGACTTACACATTTGACAAAATGTCAGAACCTGATCTGCTTCATGGCAGCACGCAGCCTCCAGCACTTTTCTTCAAATCTTCAATGCACACATTTATTTTAGCTCTGAATGTACCATTTTCAGCCCCATTTGAATACTATGCTTTCCTTTTTTTCTCCCCTACCGAACAAATGTCGGTGTACAGCAGAAGATTTATAGTTTTTTGCCACGTTCCTGCCTCACACAAAATCATTCATTTGAGTGACAATATGGGTTCCAGGCAGGAAATGGGGGTGGAATGGGATGGAGGGGTTGATTCAGCATCTAATTATTCAACTTCTTCTTGAAAAGAAAAAAAATGCTCTCTGTGTTTAAGCAACTTGTTCACGTAGCAATAGCATCTGCTTCACTCCTTCATTTCCCCGTCAGCGAGAGACAAATGAATAGAAATGACTGCTTTGTGCTTTTTATACAGCGTCTCTCCAAGCTGCATAAAACATATATTTCTAGTCTCCCATGTGTGATTTTGTATCTGCAGAGAGGGAAGAGAAAAGGAGAGATGGAGACACTTGAATCAGAATTCGCTGTGCTAAAATGCAGACGTTCTTTTTTTTTGTTGTTTTTTTTGTTGTTTTTTTACTCAAATGCAAGGCAGTAATCTTGTCTGTTCGTTGTTTTCTTTCCTAGAGGGCACAATTGAAAAAGATCATCTTTTGAAAGGGTCTTTTGAAAAACGCCTCAGCAATCAAATATAAAATATGTTATACCACTGTGTGAGGAAAAAAATTGTAATAACCACTGCACAAAAATAGTTCCTTATTCAAATAGAAAATTTTACTTTTTATTGTATGACAATGGACACAGTATGGTCATCTGCTTTTACCAGTGAGATCCTGCAGGAAGACAAATTTTCTATTGCTTTTTTTTGTTTGTTTTAATAAAATGTTATAATAATTCTCTGTTCTAAGTGGGTCCAAATCCATCTGACCTCCAATCCCTCAGCCCCTCACCATATCAGACCTCTCCACCTCCGCTATCTTCTCTCTATCCTGGCGATTATCCGCCAGCTCCTTCTTATCAGCCTCAGCTGATCAGCTGAGAGGCCATATAACAAAATGGGTCCCATGGGAGAAAGGCGACATGCAAACTTTCATAGATACAAACCACAGAGATGGGAAAATGAGGCTCCCATTTTTTAATTATTCTGTTTAATTGCCTGAGTGGTAATTTGCATAAAAATCTATGTTGTTGAAATTTATTTAGGTTCAGTGATGTAAGTCTTGCTTTGTTTGTCGATAAAAGGTTCTTGCTTTTTTAAACCTGATCATGAGTGGGAGGCCAAACGTTGCTTGTGGGAGAAGTAGCTGCTTGTGGTGAGGTAAATAATCCGATGTGAATGCTGGCCCAGTATCCGTAGCCTACCTCTGACCCCAGGAAGCTTTAATTCCACTGAGATGAAGAGTGTTGTTCTGCTTGAGCGAGCCTCTTCTTTTCTTTTCTGTGCAATGGACAAGGCAAATAAGGGGCTTGTGTCCTGAAAAGGAGCTGTTAGTTCCTGACAGACCATTGATCGGAAGAACAGGGGCTGTTTTCACAGTATGGCGCTCTTACATAGCCGGATACACACATGCACACAAATACATGGACACACATGTATGAACTAACACCAGATTTGTGTGAGTTTGTTTACAATACAGATTTTGTGTTTTGCCAAAAAAATTACATATTTTAGATTTTCTTTCTTGACTACAGAACATACAGAGAGATAGAAAAATTCATTTTGTTTGTTATTAAATTTAATGGAGAATGAAAAAACTTCTTGACTTACATCATCGTGCACACAATAAAACTGCCAGAAATGAGGTAAAGGCATGGCATTTGAGAATGCATTTCTTTAATTAAATTGATAATAATAATAATAATAATAATAATAATAATAATAATAATAATAATAATAATAATAATAATAATAATAATAA
>JAQNCA010000014.1:11244578-11277551 GCA_029783725.1 Acanthurus tractus
ATTGATAATAATAATAATAATAATAATAATAATAATAATAATAATAATAATAATAATAATAATAATAATAATAATAAAATGTTTACTTGCAGCTGGTAGATCCGTCAGAATTCTTATTTATTGTTTACCCTATTTTTGGACCACAGGTCACATATATTCTAAATAATTATCGTTTATGGTTTATATTTTCATTATATGTAAGATTGTTCTGTTGGAAACCCTGTTGCACCACCTTATGTTATAAAACTAATGTTCATTTGGCTTCAGTGCTCTCTTACTGAGACCCTCCCATACAAAAGTCTCTGTCATGAACATTCACTCATCGAGAACCTGAAGGCACCCAGCTGCATCTGCAATCATATGGCCAAAGAACAGGTTTGACCAGCCAAAATGTAGATATGTTATTCAGGATGCTGTGATCACACATTTTACTGTATGACAGAAACATACAAAAATACGCTGGTGCTTATGTAAATGTTGGTAATTTAACATCATCCTGTAAACTGTATAAATTTTGATACTCTGATTTGTACAAGGCAGCATTTTGAAAGGTACTATTTTTTTATTTCAAGAAAACAAAGACAACCAGCTATTGGTTTGATGATGGCTAAAGTCACTGTTAACTAAGTTTTAAAGGAAAGGTTTCATAATTTTGTTGCATTGTAAGCCTTTAACGTGTGAATGAAAGTCAAATGTTCTATCATACTGTATACAAGTGACAAATCCACCATACAAAGGGAAAAGAAAAAGGCAGAAACTTACTAGAGTAGCCATTGTTGATTTTCTTCTGTGGTGGCAAAGGAAGAAGTGCCTTAGGTTGTAGGACAGATCCATTCTTTGCAGAGCTAACGGAGCTTTAGCAGTTGAGCTCAAACACACTGGAATGATCCAAGAAATCATCTTCACTGGACCACTATGGATCTTGCAGAGCAGCTCAGTTTCACCAGGAATGCTCTGTCTTATTGTAATGTCTCTGCTCCAGCAACTGGATGGGCTTAGGCAAGTACAAGTGATCTTTAGAGAAACTGCAGGTGTGCCCACCAAGGCTATTGTGTAAGTCTGCAGCATACGACTGCAGGAAATGGACAGTTTGACTGTATGTGAGAGACTAAAAGGGATGAGTTTGAAAGGATATGAGAGGTCTTGCAGTTCATATTTCTCACAGGAGGAATGAGATTAGTTTCCTTCTGTCTGAGCTGGTGTTGTTAAAACCTTCTCATCATGGTTAATGTACACAATCCCCACCACATGTCCCCCCACAGTTAGGAGACTCACGCAGAGAGACCGAGGGAATCAGAGGTCGGCTTGCCTTTATTTTGCTCTTCCATCAGAGCAAGCAGTTAATCTTTGCTCGGCCCTAGCTTATCTGGGCGCCTGCCACCCTAGTCCTGCCCAGGGAGAAGGCGCTGCACGCCTCAGCCTCTCTCCTCCCTCTCCTCCTCCTCCCTTCCCCTTGCCTTCCTCTCAGCTCAGTTCTCCTTGGCTGACTGGAGGAGGTGGCTGCAGATTGAATTATTCTCTCCGTTCCATTTCTCCCAAGTTTGCATTCATTTGCGGTATACTGTCACTTCTCTTCTGTTGTGTTTGTTTCTTAAGTGGAAGCCGTTCAGGGTCTGTCTCAGCTTGTTGCATTGTTTCGTATCAGTCTTGGCACTGGCCTGCAATCCTGGTTATGCAAAAAAGAAAGAGGGCCTTTATTGGTGTTAGAGCACATTTACAGAGGCAAATTCCCAGAGCCCCTTTGGCTGCACTGTTTTGCACTTACTGTGTGTGTGTGGGTTTGTGTTCGTGCATGCATGTGAGCCTGTGCATGTGCACGTAATTTAGATTTCCCACAGGGCTCCCACTCATTAGACTCAGGACTTTTCAATGACTTTCAAAGTCATGTTTGGTGATGTTTCCCTGCTTTTAGAAGCATGTTTTGGGGTTATGATATAATGTCGCTAATGATTGACATTTACTGTTAAGTTTTGGTTCTTTTTGATGAATTGATGACCTACTCAATTGATGAAATGTACAGAACATGCTAATATCTTTAGATGTACCAACAGTCCAAAATGCAAAGATATTCAGTCAACAACGGTATTAAACAGACAAAAAGCAGCATATAGCATATGTAATAAACATTTACTGTGAAAAGATCATAGTGGAAAATGCTCTTTTAGCAATTCAGATATCTGCTGAAGTCACAGAATAACCAAATTATACTTTTCGTTGTAATCAGGAAACTATGTATTTGAATTTACAGAACTATGCTTCTCATTGCAAACCCTTACTACAGCAACCAGTTTCACCACATCAGTCTCCATTTTAATTTCATCTGCTTTCCCACCTGGTCATGTGAGTTAGATCACATGAGGGATAATCTTTATGACATTTCGTAATGTGTGATGTACCATTAGTATTATTATTATCATCATCATTATTATTATTATTTGTTGTTTTCAAATCTTGTAGTATTTTCATGATTGAAATTAAACCAAAGAACATCTATACAATTTATTGTAACATGTGTGGTGCAACCCAGTTTCAAAAATCAGTTGGGATTCTACAAATCCCGTGGTCTGCCTGGTTTAAGCCTCACTCATGTTTGAGTGAGCCAATCAAATTTGAAGAATTTGATTTAAATCCTTCTCATGAATACACCCTGCCCAAATAAAGTAAATTTATTCCATCAAAAATGCGCTTCATTATGGAAAATAAGGACACTCCAGCTGTTGTTCTATTATGACTTCGGTAATTTCTGTCTTTCAATCCACAAATGCCCACAATGTTCCGACCTGTTGGAAACTGTTTGCAAAGTTACTTGTTTTGGATAATTGAAACACTCCTCCATTAAAACTGTGGTTCACTGGCCTCCTCTTTGCAGCCTATTGCCCCTCCTCCTCCTCCTCATCTTTGAGTTCTGCCCCACTGTCCTGCGCTCTGACAGCCTGTCATAATATAATGACCTAACACTTTTCATGATTGGCAGGTGTTTTTCCTTACAGGCCAATGAAGTAGTAGCTGGGAGATGTGGTTTGATGCCCAGTTACCTTGTTTCTTCACTGACTGACAGGTGGCTCCCCAAACTACACAGAGAGGAGGCCTGTTTGTTTGTTTATCGGCCATTTAATTCATCCTGTGTTTGAAAAACCATGTGGCAGCTGTCGGCCATATCTTTGGTTCATTCGAGGCAGAGACCAGGGGGATGGGACGCTGCCTTCCTCTGCTGAATGAGTGACAGGAAAAAGGTGTTGCAGTGGGAGAGGAAGGGAAGGGAAGATAGGAGTTTGCCTGGAGGCAGCGGTGGAGAGAGGGGGTACTGAAGAGGGGGGGGTTATGCTTCAGAGAGACAGTTGAGGAGAATCTCAAATATTGACCTTGGAAAACCACCGTTATGATAATAATTATCTCACTCTGTCCCTCTCTCTTTCTCTCCTCGACTCTGCAATCTTGCCTCCTGTATTGTCTCCTCCTCTCTCTCTCTCTCTCTCTCTGTCTCTCTTTCTTTTTCATGTGTGTCCTTTGCTCCTGTAATCTCAATGACCTCAGATAAAAGCAACCTGGTTCTTTTTTCTTTTCTTTGATATACATTAATCCCTATCATTGATTACAAACTTACAAGCTATAGTTCAGCTTATCACAATAAGCCTTTACCATTTGACCCCTCCCCCTCCTTATACTGTACAGTTTATAGTACTGAACACTGAACGGCATACTTAATGATGTAGGTCTGGTTTCACAGGTGAGGGGGGACCACACAGGTTCTCTGCTGCACCCTCAAAATAAAATGAAAATAAATAAAAAGAAGTATCCTATTTTCCTGCTTTATTGATTGTGGGACTTTTTCAATAAATTGTAGACTAATATATAAAAAATCATTCATAAGTCATGAACATGCTAAGTCAATTTGTTGTATTTCAGTATTGGCCATTAGAATCTCTTTTTTGTTGTAACTACTACCCTATTATAAATATTGTATATGTATCTCTCTTACAGAAAACACTGTCCTGTACTGCTTTAGCATCTTAGGAGGAGAATATCGACTCCAAACAAAAATATTGATTCAATTTATATTCACTCCCTTGAAAAGGTGTAAATGAGTCCAGAAGCTCAAGAGTCTTGAGCTTGCCTGGAGTCCTCCTCTGGGGCTACAGTTGCAAACATTCAGTCATCAGAGAACAAGGTAGAAGTTTCATTGTTGCCTAAGAGGCAAAATGTGGGGCAAAGAAAGCATGCGTAGCTGCTCTTACAGCTACTTTAAGTGCGGGAAAAACTGAAAGCAACTGAGATGAGCATATAAGTATTTTTTCCACCTTCTTTTTTCTTCTTTTTTCTTCTTTTTAATCAAATATCAGTATTAGTAGAAGCAGCATGTTGTTAAAAGTGAGAGTAGTAGAAATTATGGCCCTTTTATGTAAACACTCTTCACTATAAAATATCTTACATTCCTTTCCATTGCTGTTTTGTGACAGCAGAAAATGCTTGTAAAGTTTAGGTTGTCACACACACTGTGAGCAGGTATATCGGTGTAAAGGTGTAATCTGATGCTGATAAGGTAATTATGGTTTATGTTCATGATAATAACATATTTAAGAGACATGGTTCATTTTGTCCTCGCTGTGCTTTGAAACCTCGCTTGCCTCACTACAATTTCAGATGACACAGTAGAGCTGCTTCTTAAGGGCAGCCAGAGCAAAGTATGCTGAGTGAAGGCGGAGGAGTACATCTATTCATTTAAATTGGTGCTAATGGCAGACTATTTAAAAGTCAATTAATTGCTACGGGCCAAATGCACAGTGGCAGTTAATGCTGTCACAACGCTGAGTGGTAATTGGATGTGTTGATGGGACGTGCCTTTGTGTGCTAGTGTGTATTCCGAGTGTCTGAAACTGGGTGGCCATCTACTGTCCTTCCAAAATCTCAGCAAAAAGATTGTCTCCTTTCCTGTAAATGCTACTTGTCATAGAGCAGAACATCAACGAGGAGCTGTACGATAGTGTGTGTTTTAGTTTGTGAAGATGCATCCACTGCACTGTCAAAAAATTTGTTTTCAAATTTAGCTCCAACTGTTTTCTTTTACTTTGCACTATTATTTGTCAAATCTACTTTTGAATCTTTTGAGTCCTTTTTTGTTTTTCTCAGTTTGACATCACTACCGGCATCTCCATTCTCTCTCACCTTTTCATCCTCTTCCTCACTTTATAATCCTGCTCCGTGCGGCAGACAGGGAGGGAGAGGGAAAGGAAGAGAAGGCCTGAGATCGATGTCGGGCCTGCGCACACAGAGACTGGCAGCTGGCTGAATCGGAGTGATCGATCAGGCAGAGAGCATTTGCTCTGCCAGACTGCTGGGCCTTTGTGGATGGAGATTATTTCTAAATTATTACAGGAGGCAGATGCTTGTCAGGAGATGCTCTCTGTCAAGGTTAGACTGCTTCAGTGCTGCCTAGTTCCCGCCTTCTCTCTCTCTTCCTCTGTCACACTTCTGCTTTCGTTATCTTCTTAAATTCGGCTACTCTCCCTTCTTTTATCCTTTACCATTTCTTTTTTTTCTCTTTCTTTATTTTTTTTCTGTTATTTGACATATTCCACATTGCTCTTTTTTATTATGTCTTTTGTGGAGTGTGTTGTTTCCCTAACAGGAGAAATGTTTAGCACGTTATAGGTGAGATAAAAGGAGTATGTACTAATGAGAAACTGAAAATGACATCTGGTCATTTTACTTCATGCACATGGATGGAACGGGCTGCACAACATAATCTTTCACCAATGCTGGTTTATAATGATACTGAATACACCAGCGGGCTGCCGCACGTTTAAAGCTTTCTCAATAATCCATTTGTTCTTTCTGGAATGATTTAAATAAGGTGTTTTTGTTCTCTGCCCTTCAACCACTCTGAGTGCCTGCGTTTCTTTAAAAATAGATGGTACGTGGATGGCTTTTGTGTGTCTTTGTGCTGGGTGAGTGCCGTATGTGTGTGCATGCTTCTGACTTTGTACATAATGTTTAAAATGGATAATTCAAGTATAACACAGTTCAATGTGTGCTTTCGTCCTTGTAAGGCTGATTAGACTTGAGAGCAGCCTTGTATGCCCTGGGCCCTACCTCTTGTCGTCTGGTTTATTTATCCTGAGCACTGCTTTATTCTCATGGTCAGATATACAGTACAGAAGAGCATGCTAACAAGCGTTTAAAATTCCATACAATAAACACTGTAATCAACACACAGAAAGAAACTGCACAGTAGTTTTAATTAAAAGAACGGTCTGACCTTATTCATTCTGTCCATGGTAAGGTCATCACATCAATTTCATGCATCCACTACGGGGATGTGTTTCGCCGTCTGTAGGTGAGCAGTAATTATGTTTCCAATCAAATACTCCACATGTAGAAGTGGGTAAATTCCTAAAAAGAGAATATGTGAATATTATAGAGGGTATGAAAAAAAATTACGCATATGGTATACTGTGCATGCATGTCAATTTAATTAAACTGGTTTCTCTGTTTTCACGCATTGTTTAGCATATTTGTCAGCCAACATGGCTGACAGAGAGATGGATGACATTTTAGAAAGGAAATGTGAATGGATTCAGACAACAGATATCACAGTTACCTCGTATGCATTTGAAACCCAATGGCAAGCGTTCATTTTTTGGCATTATAGCTGTTTTTGTATCAGATTTTCAAAACACAGTTATTGTGACCAAAATAGCTCACAGTAACAATATTATCACAATCTTTATAGAAAATTTGAAAAGTCATTTTAATCTGTATGTGTCTTTAACTTGCTTTTTATCTTTGTAATCAACTGAGATCAAATAACAGGTTTAGAGAAGTGGGAAGAGTGTATAAACTTTAAGTGTACAAAAAGAAAAATTACACTTAAATATGTAATGAACTTTTTAATTTTTTGCCACCAACAATTACAAATCAAGAACAGATAGACATGACATGACCTGAGAGGTGCTGTATTATTCACACAATATTATATCTGTGTATTGTTAATATGATATTTGCACCCTTTTTCTGAGCTTTTTCCAATTATTATCAAAACTAGCATTTTTTGGTGCCCCTTGTAGTAGTCACAGTGAGCATTCAGTATGTTGTTTGAAAACTTTTAAAGGCATTTTCTTTTTATATGGTCATTTTATGCCTACATTTTTCATACATACACAGCTGGAAAAATTACGTATTTAGCTGTGACCTATCAAAGAGAAAAAAATATATTTTCCAATAAACCAAAATGTCCAATTTCTATTTTGCTGTTTTCTTGTTATCTATCAAGTTAGCAGTACGTCTAAGTGTCAGATGGCTTGTGTTTCTGGCAAGAAACAACAATGACAGATGACAGGAATTTGACATGCTGTGTACAGTCTCTGCACCCAGCTGCTGTATATTCATTTTTCTATGTGTGTTAACTGAGCAAGATAAAGAGAGCATGAAAGCTGCTGCGAGTCATTTCTTTGCTGTGCTAGGTTTAAGACATCGGGGACCAAAAGTATCTCGATGATGACTTTGAAGTTGATTTTCTTATTTTCCTTTCTGGGTCAGACAGAAAATGGGCATATTTCAAACTCTCGTAGCAGTCATATTTATGCAGTCTGTCGTAGTGACAAACATACAGAGTGGTGTAACTGAGTGAGGTGGTTTTTTAGTGATACTTTGAACTCCAGATGATAGTTCACTAATAAAATATAAACTGGCATATTACCAGTCACTCTCATGAATTAGCACTTCAGAAAATAGAGCACACTTTATCCACATCTGACAGACATGAAAAGAAAGCTTGTGGGATTATTTTCTTAGACAGGACTGGGAGGAGAGTTTATAATGAAAAAGAAGGATTGAACTATAATTTTACACACTGTAACTTGGAACGGGCCTCCAGGTACGAATTACTCCCAAACCTTTACACATTTTGTAATTTTTTTTTATAACTATCCTCTTATGTATTCACATGTGTGTGAATATTTTTATAAATGGTCTAATTTAAGATCCCACATTGTGCTTCTACTTTTAAATGTTGAGCATCTTTGCCCTGTTGAGGAGTCAGCGAATCATCTCCCTGTGACTGAACCGAGCAGTTTGAACAAACATTTACATTGTTAGCTAGATGGTGTATGCATTAATATATGAAACCTGAATGGTCAAAAGACACTGACATAAAAAAAATGTGACATAAGACCCTTTTTTAAATTTCATCAGGGTGTATCTGTGATCAGAACCTGATTAGAGATCTATCTTATATAGATTTTTGCTAGTGAATATGAAATGTTGAATCAGATCTAAACACAAAACATCTCAAAGCTTTAACACTTTGAAACATTTAAGTAAGAAAACACACACAACAATTAAAAAAGCTCGATTATAATAGAATTTCAACAACAAAAAATGAAAAGCAGAAATGCTAATTAGATGTGTGCACATACTGTATAGTGACTATTGAGTGGTTACAGAACCCTTCTCACTGCACACTTTTATATAGCTCCACACGACACTGTAGGTATTTAAATGCCAGGGCTCTTAGCTCCATTTCTTTCTAGTAAAAGAGAAAAAAACACGTCTCCTCTGGGAGAGATAGACAGTATGGTTGGAAGGGGGGGAGCAGCTCAATGTAGGCGAGATGAAGCCCGGATGGGGAGAGAGAGGGTGATGAGAAGAAGGGAAGTGAGAGGGATTAATTGTTCACCCAGGAGAGAGAGATAACATCAGATGTTTAAAAGCCGCCACAACTAATCCTGTCATTTCTTGGACTAGAATAATGAAAATGGAGAAATGATATCTCTTGGAGAACTGGAAACTGAGCTAATCTGTATGCCTGTAACGAGCACATGTTTGTGATTTCTAAACGGTCCACAGATAACACTACATTTCTGCTCACGTGGTATCATTTTCCAGTGTGATTACTGAAAAAAAAGGTCATTTTATTGGATGTAGTGTTGCTGTTTTTTTTTAAATTCTATTTTATTTCATCTGTGATTCATCATATTTGTGTAATTCTTCAAGATATTTTTTGTTTAACATAATTAGCATGGATGAAGCATTGTATTTTTTGCTCTATGCAGCTGCCAGGCATTGTAAACACATCCTGTTTTTAGAAGGAACATATCAGTGGTTATACATATTCGAACCCATTAACTGCAAATTACATGATTTGTTTTGGCTGTGTTTTTACATTTGTCCTGACAGTTTCACAGCTTCACGCCATGAAGTTTTAATAATTTTCAACCGTTGATTTTGTTTGCTTTAGAATGGTTTTTAAATAAACTTACATGCACTCTACTGTGGATTAATTGACAAATTTGTTCTAATATTTATTTTAATGTTTGTGCGTTTTGTTATTACTGCTGTAGAAAGGCATTGTATTCATGAGCTAGATCATGCTGTTGCAAAATAAACCCAACAGTACAAACGAGATATCAAAGAAAAGAGACTTTGGTCATTTGCTCAGCAGCTGATTCTTCAGTCGTAGAAGTCAGAATGTTATGATTAAATGGAAAAAACATCAGCTCTAATGGATCATCTGCATCAAGCATGTTTTAAAAGGCTCTCCAATTTTATTTCATACTGACATAAATATAAAGCAGCAGCTGCCCTGAAGGTCTGAAAAACATATGGTACATTTTTTAAATCAGTTCGCAATAACATATAGAGAGCACAATTTAAAAAACATGGAAACTCATCTGTGTGTTCCTTAACATCCTGGTAGAGACTTCTCCTGTTGTTCTCTGTATGGGACCAGCTTTCTGCCCTATTTCTCTCTCTGTGTTTGCTCTTGTATCCAAGTAGCTCTCTCTTCCTCTGTGACCCACACCTGCCGTTCCCTCCAACATCTCCTCCATCCTTTGGTCCTGCAGCACTCCCCTTGCTCCCCTGTCATATCTGTCATAGACGTTCAGTCGCCGGTGTTGCTCTAGGCTTCAAATTTAATTTGGTTTCAATCTGCTGTAATTGCTTTGAGAGACAGCCGTGTCTGCATGTTTTTCCTCTCTTATGTCTGCTGGAATACTGGATAGGGTGTGTATGCACAACTGTATGCGTGTTTGTGCATGAAAATGACTGAAGGTGTGTACTCATGTGTGCACGTGTGTGTAAATCCTGAACAATTGCCTAGCCACACACTGTCAATGATACACTTTGTCAAACACCAGCTGCTGTCAGTGGACTCTCTGGCACTTTGACAGCGCTTTTTTTCCAGACATCATACACTTTCTCTTCGTAGCAGAAACCGAGGAGAGAATGGAGCAAGGCAAATCTGCAAAATATCTCTCTGGTAACACATCGTGACCTTTAAGTTGAATAATAACCCCCACCTATAAGCCCTGAATGTGTAACTGCTTTCATTATTCTATCAGCAATCTAAAGTAAGATGGAGGATGATTGAAGTAAAGGGCAAAAAATGGACAGCAAAACAGTTTGCCCTTGAACTGCAGACAGTACCGTGTTGAGGTGAGGTGAAAGGAAGGCTGCTAAGCTGATGGACTGAGATTATATTGGTATGGCTTTGTGAGGAAAAAAAGCTTCTGCCTCCCTCCTATGTTGTTTCTTCTCTGTTTTTTTTTTCTCAGTTACTTCTCTTTCTCTGCCGGTCAACCACAAAATCTGTCTGCTCATTATCTGATTATTTCTGCTTCTTGCAAAACAAAGACCAGAAAACTGTGCGCATGTCAGACTGAAGTGTTTGTTTAAAATAATATAGGTCCTGCTCCAAGCTCAGCAGCCAGTTTGAGGCTGCCAAAGGAAAGGGCACTGAGAGTACAAACGTGTGAATTGTTGATTGCGTGTGGAGTAGGGGGTGCTTTTTTGAGCTGATTGCAAATGTAAAGTGTGTATGTACATCTGAGTGGACTTTGTGTGGGTGTAATATGTGACCAGTTGTGATTGAGAGTTTGTCTTTATTCTGTATGCATATACATTTTAACCCACAGGCCTATGCTGTAACAATCATGCATGACTTCATAACAAGCTACTCAAGCCTTTTTCCTCTGTTTTCCTGTTCATACCATATATTTGTGTGTGTATTTTTACACAATCTCTGCGTTTTGGCAATACTGGGGTTTTTGTCAAGATGTGACACCACAGATTGTCGATATATAAACACACACAACAGCCCTTGGTCTTATTTTGTTGCATTTGTGTTGCAGCGGGTGTGTGTATATATATCAGTCTCACCTCTGATCAAGGAGACATTTGCCCTGCATCTTGATGCCTTTCCACTCTGCTCCTCCCCACTCAGCTGAGGAGGTGGACGAAACAAGCAGGTCATCCAGACAAATGCACACACCTGTTAACAGATGTTCCACCTAAAAAGAGCAGCAGTGTGCTCTGTTTCTTTGGAGTAGAATGTCATTGGGTTTCTTTTAACTTATTTATTTTTAGCTATCTCTTGTTCCAGACAATGGTTATGCAGTTGTCTCCTTCTCAGTGACCTGCAAGGTCGATGTTTTATGCACTATGAGAGAAATAAGACGTCTGACTCTTCTTATTTCATTATTTTTTCTCTCGTAGTAATTTTCTTGTAGCCTTAAGACTCCTTTCCTCTCTCACTCTGTCCCTGTTGTCTGACTGATGCCAGTAACAGCAGGAAAGGCCGGGCAGCAGTTTGGGCATGTCTGTGACTATCTGTCAAACAATAGACAGTGCACCCAACCAGCCAGATGCTAACATGTCACTGAGCCCATCCTGGCCCCATCCACACAACGTTTCGCCTGCACGCTCACCCTGAGCCCCCTGCTGGCCCCTGCATGTAGGACAGTTGGCTACCTGCGAGCAGCTAGGGCTGCAGATCTGAGTGCTGTTGACTCACTTCCTGCAGTGACCTTGTTTGACCTTTACACCTTTTAAATATGTGCTGGGAATGTGCATCGTGACCCGTGTATACATGTGTGGCTCTGAGTAAATTAAAAGTGATAGAGCTGTTTGTAACATTCATCCCATAGGAGGTTTAATTAAAATTACAGCGCAAGTTGCTCCAGTGAATGATGATGTGCAGTACAATGGTCTTTGGCCCTGTTCTGTGCTATGATGAGTCTTCCACTTAGCTTCAAACGCTCTATGGTTTAATGAGAGAAATGCACATTATTTTAAATGGAGTATCTCAAATGAAACAAAAAGTGCTCCAATTAGAAGAGAATTAACATTGTTTTTATGGAGATACTTTAGCAGTCAGTAATATGTTGAATTAGCGCATTTGTTCCTGTGACATTACTTCTAATACAATGGTATTTTGATTAGATTATTTATAAACGAAGAAGTAGGCTGATTAGTTCACAAGAGCTTATGATCAAGGTTGATTATTTTCAGTGTAGCTCTTGTGAACCGTCATGAGACAGATCAGCTGCTGCAGAGAGCTACTGCATTGTTCCAAAGTAAAGACAGTTGCCTTTCTTGCCCCATTGAACTACACATAGAAGCTTTAACACAATGCTGGCAATCTCCGATGAAAATATGCTTCTTTCTTTTTCTTTGGGCCTGTGTGGAGTGTGGAAATCTGGTGTTTGATTTTGACAAGCTGGTGAGTGGCTGTTGCTGTGGGTAGGTGACAGCTTGCGTCTTCCAAATCTGAACTCAGTGGAAACAGCAGAGCAGAGTCAGGAGTGTGTTTCAATGAGCAGAGAATCGCAAAAGAAAGTGTTAACATTTTCCGTTGTGGAGGGGGAAGATTATTGAGGGGGGGTTGACAAAGGCAGGGATTATCTCAGCTACAATAGCACTACACACACAGCCTCTGCAAACGGGCCTGCCACGGGGCGCTTTGGATCGAAGAACAAAGACTGGGTCTCCCACCCATCCATGCAGATCCTCTGTCAGAGTTAGCTAATAAGGACTACAATACCCAGCTGCCAAGAGAAAACTAACCAGGGACCTGGAATTAAGGGTCATTATTCCTCCTCATTGATACTTTAACATTGTTTTGCCGCTCAGAAGAAGAGAACATATTTTTATTATCACTGTCTTCCTCACAGTAGTTTGTTTCTGGAACTTGAAAAGAGAGTTTCTGTCATTTCGTCCACGCCACTGATGGAAATGTGTAACAGTCCAAGTAATGAAAACATGTCATAAGCTTGCAAGCTTCTTCCTATTTCACCCGACGTTACTGACAGTTTCTGTCGTACGTGACGTCAATTAAACTGTTTTGAAGTTGGTCTACGGCTGTCTTGTTGGACTTAATATGGCGTAAAGTGGAGGGAGAAAGTTTGAGGGCAGTAAACTGAGACAGATGGAGAGAAATGGAGTACAGCATATGATGGCAGGATAAAACAACCGAGCGAAAAGTAGAGATAAAAGGATGGCGAGAGAATGAAAGGTGGTGGCGGTGGCGGCGGTGGTGGCGCGAGTGCGAGGCGAAGTGAAAGGGAGTTTGTCTGTGATGTTTTAAAATTCTGGAGTGGAAAGTCCCTCCATCTGTTATTGTGGGACGGTTCTGACTCAGTGATTTCTATGATTGGCCTTAATCCCGGCCGAGTGGAGGAGACAGAATGAAGAGCTTAAAGCAGACTGCTCTCACTCTGACAGGCTCCACTGGCTGCTGCTGCTGCTGCTGCTGCTGTTGCTGTTGGTAGACTCAGTCTGCTGCCCTCTAATGGGCTAACTGCTGCATGACACTGCACTCCCCTGCACTATTACAGCACATTTAACAGCTCTGAGGGCCACAACACAGTGCTGACATTTTAATGTAAGATGAATTTGTCAGCAGCCGCAGAACATAGCAGTTTTGACTAAATGTTGAATGCCCCTTGCTACGTCTGCGATGATTATGGCCTCTCTGTCCTTATACAGCATGAAAGCACTCTGCCCACAGATGCATTATGTCCTTTACACTGTCTGTAGGTAAACATACCATTGCTAATGATTGCTACTGATTTTGAATGTGCCAGATGATGTAGTCTCTAGTGATGCTGCAGCTCTCTATATTTAATTCAGAAATGTTGGAAGGATCCTTAAGAGAGCAGTTCTTAATTTTAGACATCTTTTTTCAAAGAGCTTAGTGGCTTACCATTATGATTGTCACCGTCCACAGCAGCCGTCATTGTAAAATTTACTAAGGGTCTTCCTTCGCGGTTCTAGCCGCTCAGAAAAGGCTAAGTGACCTCAGCAGAGTCATTTCACAGTCTTTTGGTCCCCAAGGTGACTTAAGCATTCCCAGAAACCGAGCTGAGGGGGTCATTTGGAGCATGTTGAGTACCTCAATTCCAGGCTGCAATCACACATACGGACCGTGTCGTGTTTTCTCAAGTGCCCTCTCACTCAAACACACACATTTTTAGGGCCGTTTTGGAGTGTCCCTCTAGAACACACAGACGACAGTGCGGTGTGTCGAGTGCCCTTTAAGTTAACGCTCAATGGAAGGGCCTAACAGGCTGCAGCAATCACACAAGCGGCCCAGTGTCGAGTTGGCGCTCACCACAGCATGAAGCTGTCCGTCCCTGGTGTGCTGTCATTCCCCTAGAAATAACATGACTTTGAGTGATTAAGCCGCTCCCCTCTGGAACAGAGCAAACCGAACAGTTATGAATATTAAAGATCCTAATCGCCCCATGCTGCGCTTTTTTGTTGTTGTTTTTTTTTTTCTTTTCCCCAGCTGTCTTCCTGCTTTGTGAGTTCACAACGAGAGAACACAGCTTTTAACCATCAGGGATCTTGGATGGCGGCGGAGACAATACCAAACCCCTGCAACCTACTCTTTGGCCATTTTCACAACTGCATCTGCCAACCGGCACCATTATGTACAGTGTTTGCATACGTGACAGCCTCCATTGTTTGTTGTTTAAGGTCGTGGACCCTGCGAAGGCACTTCACATGCCACTATCCATTACAGAGTTGTGTTTATGGTTCTTGACCTTGCCTGAAGGCTCGGTGACAAATGGCCCAACATGTGATACATTTTCATGTCAAGGTTAAAATGGCAATAGCATTAGAGGGCAGTGCTCATGCTGTCAACTCTCGTGGCGTCTTTGTGCCTATGTGCTGTAGTGTTATTTGCTGTGTTGTGTGGGCCTGTACTGAGCTTATCTGTGCTATACTGTGCTGATCTCACTATGCTCATCCAGTGCTCTAAGCTGCTTGGGCTCCAGCCACCAACATAGATGATATATCCCTGCCCCCCTCCTTCCCACATCTCTCACTCTGATTCATTGGCTGTTTGTGTTGCCCATCCATCTGGGCCAACACAGAGGAAGGAAAGACACATGAAGACGCACGGCTGTTTTGGAGCAGTGGGGACTGCATTAAGCTGTTAGGGAAGAGATAGGGTCCCCGAGAAATAGGTGCCGACCAGGGGGAGAGGGAGGAAACATACCGCGGGTGAGGCAGCTCAAGAAACGGAGAACTGTTGGGATGGGGAGGGCGGGTTACTCTGGGGGAAAGAAATGGATTTTCACAGGGGGACAAAGCAGAGATTCTTACTGACAGATTAAATGCTAAGAAAAAGACTGAGCCAAGGGGATGAAAGTGTTGCTGCATCAAAGATCATGACAGAGAGTTGAGAGACAAAAACGATGGAAACAGCCCCGCAAATGTTTAATTTTTTTTTATATCCCCAAAAAAACCTTTGTATGTTAAAATATTTTTGAACTGACACATACCAGTTGTTGTGAAAGAGAGTGAAATCATATGTTTTTAATTTTCAGAGTAATCTCAGAGCTGGAAATGCAGTGAGATTATTGTTAGCTGCTCAGTGTTTATCCCTAATTGAAAAAATGTAGTGTTGATATTTTCACCAGGAGATTACCACTGTGGTGCTGCCCTTTAGCAGGGCTGACCCTCTCATACGGAAAGCCTCAAAATTACTTGCAATTCTAATGGACTCTTTGGTAATAATTTCAGTGGGCTAATTAGATCCTCATCCCATTGTTTTACTTGTCTATTGTCTCATTAGGAAATGAATGAAATTTTATCGTTGTTATTTAAGGCTTGTCAGGTGATTAAAAGCACAGTCCAAAAGCTCAAGAACACAGACATCTCAATTTGATCCAGATTTTATGCTATCGTGTTCCCCAAAGTGGGTTAGTGGTATCACATTATATGCATACTTTAAACCATTATGCTATACTAACATCCATATTCGACACCGTTAGAGCTCAGACTGATATTTTTGTCCTGATGTGTGTGTGTGTGTGTGTGTGTGTGTGTGTGGGTGTGTGGATGGGTGTGTGTGTGTGTGTGTATGTGTGCGCGTGTGTGTGTGTTTGAGGAGGTGGAGCAGCATTGTGTCTATGTGGCTATGAGTGGGAGGGTCTGCTGAGATGAGGTGGGTGGGGCGCTCTTAATAGAAATAGGACAGCTTTTACTGTGATGAGAGTTTATGTCTTGTGTGTGTTTTCGGCAGATAAAAAGCCTCCCACGGTTGGGATCTAGTTCGTCCAGTGTGGTTCCACAAATGAATTAGCTCTTTACTGTAGAAGGGGTCTAAATAGGGTTAGTAATTTGAGAGCCCTGGGACTTCACAGCTGATCACACTATTCTGGGACAGGAACAAGACCGCCCCCTAGAGGCCTGGGGAAACCTAGATACGGAGACAGGAGGGGTAGGGATGTAGAGAGGGAGGAACCAAGGCACCATCATATTTACCGCTTGGATTACTACCTATATGAGAGGTGGATATACAGAAAGCTTATAGACTGTTAAGCACGTCAGTGGGTTGAGGTGTCTGACACTAGCTTGGGATGTGAATTTTCAGGTTCATATTATAGGTAATTCAGAACCATATAGAAACATTAAGTATCAGTGCACCCACTCCTGAGAGGTGTTTTTGATGACATTTACATCCGCTCCATGTATTATATGTTATTGGATGTCATGTCTCCTTTGTGCAGAAATAGGATCCATAGTAAAGAAATTTGGTGCATAAAGTCATCCAATGAAAATGTGTGTACCTGTGTATCAAACCAAAAGGAAGTGGATGATGTGCAGATGCCAGAACCTTAAGACTGAGTACAGATAGCATACAGTATGTCTGAATTTGACATTTTTTTATATATTTATATAAGTCAGGATGTGCAGACATTTCACTTGCCAACATTAGATTTGCAAACCTTGTATTTTGAGCTGTACTTTCATGTGACTGTGACACTAGCGACTTGATAGAAGCTAAAGCCATAATTTTTGAATCACAGCGAACATTATCTGAGGCTAATGTCTGTTTCTTATCTGCATTCCTGGACAAATATATTATTGACTCGTAGCAAACTATCTCCACCAGGGAAAAGTGCACAGAGCTTAAAAACCAACCTGAAAATGTCAAGATCAGTCAGTCTGGATAAGGGCTGGTGTGGATCTACCTCAGCACCACTGATAATAATGATCTGTGCCTTAGCTTGTTGTGCGCACAAGTTTGTTTTTACTGTGTCTGATAATCCTCCGAGTTCAGCTACCGTTCAGGAAAGCATACATTTTATCATCTCAGCAATATTTAACAGGTGTTTTTCTAAATGGTCTTCAAAGTCTCTGAATTTGATTTTATTATCTATCACAACTTACAAAACAAAAAAAAATTGAGATCTAATTTTCAATAAAGGATTAAAAATGTATGACATGAGTTAAGTTGTTAAAGCAAGTGACAGTGTACAAGTGCTTTTTAGTAAAAGTTTGAAGTGCCATACACTCATCTGGACTGGTACAACTGGAGAACAGTTGTTTGATTTGACATTTCCAAATACTTTGATTTATCCACTTAATTTACAGCTGTACTGGCTTTTGTAGAGAACAAGGTCACCATCCTCATATTCCCATCTGTTTGTCTGTCTCTCTCTTGCACAGAGACACATGCACACACATACACACAAATCAATGTCCTATTGACTTCTGACACTCACACTGCTGTTTTTTGTGTTTCCTTGTAGAAACTGGCCAAGGAGGCGGAGCAGCTTCAGAAGGAGCACGTATGGCAAGATGGTGTGACGGTAAAGTAGGACACCTGCTCTTCTCCTTCCCTCTCCGAGACCTCTTCTTTCTTGTTTCCTTTTTTTTCCCAAACAAACTGACTTATCTCCCTATCCTCTGCCCGTTCTCTTCTGTGTTCCAATTTCCTCTCAATTTAGCTTTTCCCCCCTTATTTTACTTGTAATGACAATGTGATCAGCATCACAGAGACAATGTGGCAATAAAACGTAATTATATTCAAATGGAATAGAAACAATCATACGCACAAACACATTCTTATGTGTGCACACACACCATAAATGCTTACTTTTGGGGTTGTTACTTTTATGATCTTCAGTATTATCTAAGAGCCTCACGTCTGTTTTGTTTCACAGGCCACAGGAAGTCGAACATTGTATTCTTTTGCAGCTGACCTTTAAAACACTAGAGATCCACTCTTGAAATCTAAAAAAAAAGCAGAGACGGTATTACTCTGTTTTTTTGTGTTTGTCTGTGTGTGTTCGTGAGCCTGCGTGCTCCACTGACTCTGAAATTTGCAAATACTCAAATGCCCCACAAACATGTATGCATACTGATGCACACACACACACACACACACATACACGCATATTTATAGCCTCGCCCGACACATACACATGCACATTCCCCACTGTCATATCCTCTGTCTCCAGGGAGACGAGCTCGCTGTCATGGTACACTTCCCACAAATGGATTTTTAACCCAGCACCTCCTGAGGGATATTTGAGAAAAGGCTTTAACTGATTTAAAACGAATAATTATGAGCCCTACTTCCCTGCAAAGTCCATTTTTATTCATGGTTGCTTACACTCTGAAGCTGTAGTCTTGGGGTGGCTGGTCTGCACCCCTCCTTCCCTGCCTCCCTCCCTCCCTGCTGGTCCGAGGGAGGGACCTGCAGTGCGGCTGTCCCTTCATCTTAGGCCTGAGGGGGGTTGATGCCTGCCTTCCCCTGCCCAGCTCCGATGCACCTCAATCGGATGTGTAGCCATGCAGGAAGAGGAGCCTGGGTCACAGTGACCACACACAGCACACCTGTTCATAAGTAGCTGCATCCAATATGGCATCAATACCTCCTCAAGTGGAAAAGCCAGCACTCTCTTTAATCCACCCCACCCCTGTCGAAAAAGCGTCTTTCCCTCTGTTTCTACTCGTTCTCTTCTTTGTCTTTCTCTGTTTTTCTCCCTGTTTTCATCTCTCTGTCCGTTAAGTCACCAGCCTCATACACAGCCTCACCCGCTGCACCTTCATCACATTCATATACCGTTTCTGTTATCTGTATGTGTCTTTAATCAGGCATGAAAACAGTTGGAATATATCATATTGTTGCAAATACTGCAAATGAATCTTAATGGTGCTCTTCTATTAATAATGTATTGGAGCTGATTTCATTTGCCTTTATAATCAGGCCAGGTAATGAATCTCAGCAGGGGCGACTGTGAAACCATTAAAAAAAATCTCACAAAGAGGTGGAGTGGGGGGAGGAACGGAGGAGTGGGAGAGGTAGATATGCCACATGCTTGCAAGAAGATTTTTCCTGTTTGTAGGTTTTGAGCTTTCCTAATTTCTCTTTGGGTGAACACTCTGCTGACTGACACTCTAATTAGATTAAGGCTGCATGCTCTTTGGGCACATTAGGAGAAGTGCGTTGCATCTTAAACTAGCGGGTGGAGCAGTCTGTCAAATGAAGAGAAAAGGTGTTTATGCATGAGAGACGGTGCGTTTTGATCAAATTTGTGTGTGTGTGTGGTGAGTGTGCATGAACGTGTGCGCTCCAGTGTAGGTGGGGAAAGCATGATGCGGTTGTTTGTGTCTGTCAGGGAGCAGGTATTTATTTCTAAGTGTGTTTATTAACGGAAAGTTCTGTACCTGGCCCAGCCCATCTGGTCCCATCGCCAAACTGGTGACATCATAGAAGCTCAATGACACGCCTGTTCCTCATAGCGGCTGCCATTGCAGCTGTTACCGTAGCATTGGGAAGACCTCACTCTCTCCTCTCAAACACACTCATACTCACTCATCAACACATTCTAGCTATTTCCCCGATCTAACGGCAGAGCCAGTTTTGTGACCAACCTGACTACTGGACATTATGGATGTCAAAATGTTGATTGTAACAACTGTCGTGTTGGTCGTTCAGGGTTTTAAATCCGTTGGAATGAAATGATGTGTGAAATAAACATTAAAGTGTTGGATTGCCACTGATTTCTCAAGGTCAGGTTCCCATCTCTTTGTGTCACCCGACTATTGTGTTTGGCAGCTGAGTCATCCCGAGACAAAACAGTCACCTCAGTGCTGTTAAGCAAGTGTCACAAGAACACCAGCAACTTTACAGCCAAATATATCAAAACTCTGCCTCATTTTGTAAATTGAATATTAACAAAATAAGGCAAAAAAGAAAAGCATGATGAAATGTCAGGATGGCTTCAGTGTACACTCATTTCAGTTTTTCTTTTTCAGGGTATTAAGCATGTTCATTTTTTTTCTTGCTGTAATATTGCTGCTGTAGCACCTCAGACTGAACTTCTGTAATTAAGTCTTTCATGAAATCCATGGCTTGTCGTCGCCCTCCCACAGCGCCCCTAGTCGCATATCTGTGTTACATCTGCTTTATTATTGCACTATGCCAAAACCACAAAAGAACCATTAGTCTACAGCGTTGCAAAGTGTTGTCAAGTGGTTTTGGTAGCAGACTTTTTGATGAAAAGCCTATTTGCAGTGGCTATTTATTTATGTTGATATCACTATTTAATTGCATTAGTCGTTAATGTTGAGGCTTGCTGAATATACTTTGTGGTGGAGAAAATGTGAAGAAAATTAAACCAGCTGGAGCACCTCTGCTCTCATAGTCTCATTTTTGGCCACAACAGACAGCAGTTTAGTTGAAAAGCGCTTAAAACCTGCCATAAACTACCCGCTCAGAACCAGAAAAAATGGACGACTAGCTGGTGAACATAGTAGAGCATTTAGCGGATAAAGAGACTGGTATTACACTCAGGTGCTGGTGGAACTAAAAGGAGAGTTAATATTAGACTCTATCAGGAGACTAGAAACACAACTATATGCTAACGTTGCTGTGTATGTGCTGTAAGCAGGCAACAGTTTGATAATGTTAGCTATACAAACTCAGAGCCATGATGTGTCAGTTCATAACTTGATTCAAATACCTCCAAATGACCAAAAAATCGTCATTGTGACATTAAAAATGTTTTTTTCTAGTTGTGTAGAGCTGCTGTTGGTCATTTTAGTCAATCATTTAGTGATTAACTAATGTTAGATAATCTCCTCCTCCAACATATAGTGCTTTCAAACAGTACAGAAAAATATTCAAACAAATTTTTATTGGTCTTAGTTTTTGGAAAGTCTATAAAATGATTCCAAAACCACATGTGTTGCACATTTTACAAAATGATTAACTGTCTGCAGTCAGCATCATTTTCAAACTAATGATATGATCACCAATGCATCATTAGATAAATTATCATCAATCATTTGTTTAAGCACTCATCTCCCAATGTATACCAGGTACAGATGATGACCCCCGTAGCTTAGCTGAAGAAGGGCTTACATGGAGAGCAACACATTGAACAGAGACACAAGATTGGATAAAAGAAAGGACAGGGATTGCGGAGATTGGAAGAAGACATGTACTTTCCGTCAGATTGTGATGTGGCAGCTGCTGTACGTTTGAAATGCATTAGTGCTAATAGCTGTGCCATTAGGGGAGAGAGAGGCACTCTGTTGATGGGTTGCCATGATGAAACCAGGGAGAAGGGGGTGACAAAGAGAGGCACGGAGGGAGAGAGAGGTGTAAGTGAGAAAGCAAGTGAGTGAGGGAAGAAGGTAAAAGAGACGGAGAGAACGGGAAACAGAGATGGAGCCATCTTCCAGGCCATTTACTGCAATCATCACTCTCTAATCAATCAAGCCTTTCATCATAGGACAACACAATCTCTTCTTTTCCCTTTGCCTCTTTCTCTCTTCAACTCCACTCAGCCACCCACGCTCATACATAACACAGTAGTGTTCATGTGACCTTTTTTTTGCTCTTCACACATGTATATATTCATCTGTAACTTTGTCATGTGATATTCACACAGGACATACTTTGTAGTTTTTGCCCCTCTAATGCCAGTAACCTCTGCTGTTCTCAGTCAGCTTTTGCTTATTTTTTGTTTGCAGTTTGATTTCACCTATGAAGTGGTGATCAACTGCAGCTACATTAAGTTGGCATACATCAAGTCGGTGTTCACTACCCTATAGCCACGGTATGTGTCCTCAGAGGTGCAACACGACCTCACGTGCTTGGGGGCACAAGGTAAAGTTGCAAGGGTTTGTTCACTTGACCGATTCGGCTCCTTTCATAATGCCTCTATTTGAGATAATTGGCCCTTCAGAGGAAATGAGTGAGAATCATTGTGGTGACTCTCAGCTCAGCCCTCGAAGCTACCAGCTCCATTAGCCGCAGAATGCATTAGTCTTATGAGGGCTGCCTTTGACAGATTCAAATTCAGATTCTGGTTAAAAACACAGAGAGAAATAAAGAGGCGTCTTATTTAGGCTGCATTTCATCTCAGTCTACTCTCAACATTTCAATTTGCTATGTTGTTTCTCTTCTCTTTTTGTCCTTGGAGATGTGGCCAAATCCCTGTTTTCATTTCTCACTGGATTAACCATTTGTCCAGGCACATTCTTGCTAAAAAGTAGTACTTCTGCTTCACTTCACTGTCATTAGTTGAGCTAAACCAATTGGAGAATCTGGATGGAGCAGTCATTACCAAGCTAGTTGTTTCTCATCTGCAATTGATTAATATTGCTTTCCTTTTGTGTAACTTGACCATTATGTTGTGCTCATTTTACCTGTTCTGTATTTTCTATGCTGCATATCTGTCTCTCATTTTGAAAATTCAGTGCACGTCTTTTAAAGCATAAGTAAAAATAAAAATTTTTTTGCCAGCTATCTTGTGTCAGCACTGCAACAACCAAAACTCAGAGATCTCCATGGTGGAGAACCGAGAGAAGGAGTTTAGAATGTAGCTATGTGAGCCCTTTTTAAATGCACAGTGCTTATTTCAATCAGTGATATGCTCAGCCATATTGTATAATCACAAATAAACTGCATCTTTTTTTTATTGTGAGCAGTTTTTAAATTTTTTTTTTCTATTTTACTTCCTTATGGCTGCGCTGAGACAGAGAACTCGCAGTCTGCCGAGCGCGTAATGGAACTCATAAACAGTGTTATCACTGAATCCTGAGCCATGCAACAGACTTCCATCTGCTTGCCACTGGAAGGGAAAGAAATGAGGAGGGCCTACGTGGAGAAAAATTCCTACACAGTTTACAATTTAGCAGGGTCTCGTCCCTGTAAAATGTATCTGATGGTGTGGGCGCCTCAGTAGATACTGCTTAATACTAAGATGCATTTTTTATGGATGCTAACACACACACACACACACACACACACACACACAAGCAAAGTAAAAGCTTGGATTTGTGTCTGTGTGGATCACATTGATTTGTTTATCAGTTAAGTATCAGTGTTGGGTCAGATTACTTTAAAATAAAGCCAAGTACTGAATACAAATAACACTGTATACATTTCCATTTGATTTAAAAAACTGTAATCTAATCTTTAGCCTTTAGGGTAGTTTGAATATTGAATGTTTTCTTTACTAAATAATGAATGTAACAACAAAAATAGTTTTCTCTTTTAGCATCTCATAGCATGTTCATTACAAATAAAATATACACTTTGCCATATAAAAAAAACAATAGCAATGACTACAGCTGCACTATGTCAGTTTTACAACATGATTTAGATTTCTGTTTAATTTTTATTTAAGTGTTTGTTGATGGTGGTTGTTAATCAGAGGTCAATAGAAAAACTTTATCTTGTAACACAAGAGGTAATCTTGTATGTTAATCTTCTATTATCAATGAAAAAACTATAAATAAAACTCAAGACTAGCAAAATGTGAAGACAAAAATCATAAATGTAATCAACTTTAACTTACTCTTTTAAAATGTAACTTAGCTGACTACAGTTACCTATCTATTGTAGTCTTTTCCCATTATCCCAGTTACTCGTCGTCTGTTGCTGAAAACCGTGGTTCTGACAAAACAACCTTTTGCCTTAAACTCCCATTTAGACTGCAGCTTCTCTCCTGAGCTCTGCTATCCTTCTGTCCTCCCCTCACTATCTATCCACTACTGCTCCACTCACAACTTTGATCAGGCTTTTAGTTGCTGTGGTGACCCAACACTTTTGTAATTTTAGCTTCTTGATTGCAGACCGCTGTAATTTGTTTAAGTGGTGCTCTCCAAGGTAGAAATGTCCTTTTCTCCTTTTGTTTTTCTTCACTGCTCCAATTCTTTTCTCTCTACCACCACCCCCCCAAACATATCATCCCTAATGTTTCTCTGCTGCTTCAAGAGAGACCTCTCAAAAACTCATGCTGTTCTACAATCGAGGAGAGGGACGTTCGGCGAAGTCTATGACTCAGAATGCAAGAAACAGTGAAGTATGGGGAAAGGCTAAGGAGAATCACTGAGATAAAAAGGGAGAAAAGTTCAGGTCTGTCAGAAGGAGTTTGGCCAACTGTGATGCTGCACGCTATGCGGGGGGGAAGGTTGAGAGAGTGGCCCCCACGTCTAAATCCCACTGATCGATCCCTCTGCTTCACAGGAGATGGGAATCAATAGTCAGAGAAATCCTGTGAGCCAAGCTGCAGACCTTGATTTTCCCATTTCAACACATGGCCAACACCCATGAAATGTTATTTTAAAGGCCCTTCTGGTTAGAGCAGGGTCATTGCAAAAGAGAGTAGAAATGCATTGATGGCAGACACTTAGGACATAGTTTTCTGTATTTTAATATCATCTCTGTTTTGACTTTGATATTGACATATAGTGTCTCAATGCTTAAATCGTTAGGGGTGAAATATTGATCTGTTTATTGATAGAATGTATTTTTGGCCATTTAATACGTTTAATTACAGTTGACTTTATGTATAGAAGGGAATAAGGGGGAAATAAGAGATAAAAACATGACAGTAATACCCCTAGCTTAAATGGAGATGTTATGGTTATAGTTTATTAGTTGTTTAAATCATTTCAAATTTTAAAAAATGCTTTTAGCTTCTAAACTCTGACCATTTCCTGCTTCCTTATTATTGTGAATCACATTTCTTTGTTTTTCAGATGTCATTTTTGACTTATGTAGCAAATTGTTATAACTTATATTGTCCTATCTATTGTATGGTCTTATCTTTGCCCAATTATAAAAACAGTTTAAATTATGTCTGAGACTAGATTGCATTCCAGTCCTACCACAGTTTTCCAGGAAAGCAGTGTATCTGAGGGGCCAGGCTGTCATTGTGGGGAGAGGATGGTTATGCTGTAGCATAAGGAGAGATGCCGGCTCGAGTTTTAATGTTTGCATGGCGTATTCTGTCCCTGCTGTCCTTGGCGCCTGTCTGCAGATATCCTAAAGCAGGCTTCCCTTTGTCATTTGAATGTTCAAATCATTGTGAGGGACAGCAAGCCATCTGATGGAAATGATTACGGGGTCGAAAATAACAGGTTTCCTTTGGCCGGCGCTGATTGTTGATTGGCCACTCTGAGTCAGCCTGTAAGGAGGGGGGGGTGACTTTTCCAGACTCTATGGACTAGCAGTGGTAAAATGGCTGAAAAACATCTGAAATGAAAAGCTGTAGTCAACCCTTGAGAAAACATGGAACCTGGAAACATTTGGCTCAGATAAGTGGAGCTCCAGTGTCATACGGAGCTGCGGTGTGATTGGACAGGAAAGTCTGGACCGATTACGAGATTCCTTGTGACTGGTCACCCTAGCCACAGATACCGTAAAAATGTTAGACATAGAGAATTGCATTTTCTTTATCAAATCCCTCAGGAATCCAATAGTAGCGTTAATATTGCCATGGCCTGTTTATCTTATTTGTCTTTATTTGGTGTTACAGCACCTCTTCCCTGCTTCTCCTCTGATGATCAGATTGGGGGCTTGTTTGGGAGGTGTTGGCATGCATGTGTCATGTTGGATAGGCTTTTTATCTGGCACTGTGTCCATGCAGTGTGGTGATGCTATCAGCGTTAAAACCTGCTCCTCAATGGAGCCTTGTCAGCCAACAATGGAGAGCAGCATTACCCAGAGTGCAGCAGGACAAAGCCCTCTCTCCTTATCGCAGGATTGGAATATTCACAGACTGATTTAACTGCTTTTACCAAGGGGAGGTGTCAGGCTCTAAAAGAAAGAGACAGCACAGCAGAGATGGGAGAGGGAGAAAGAGAGGAAGGGAGGAAAAGAGGAGAAAATAGAATTCTGTGACCTGCAGTATATTTACAAAGAGATGTTTAAAGAAAAGAAATTGCAAATTCATGGGGGTAAATTGAGGGCATGAAATATAACCATGGCATATGTAACCTCAATATTTTCCTAAATTATGTATTTTTAATTTCACAATTATCAAAATGTCTCTTTTCCTCAAATTTTCTCCATCTTCCTCTCCTCCCTCACTCCTCCTTCTATCTATTGGGCTGCTGCCAATCTTTGCAAGAGTCTTTGAAGTGAGCGAGCAGTTAAGGGAGGCATGGTGCTCTGTCTGAAGAGGAGCAAGACATTGATGAGATGTGCATGGAGAATGCCATTCACTTTGCTGAATTTGCACTGTGTATTGGAGCTTTAATCTGGGGGCACATTTGTTTATTGGCATACAAATGAACATCTGCATGGAGCTATGCTTGGACGCCATGGTCTCAGCAGCTCCCTAATCGCTTAAAAGCCTGGAGATGCAGAGCATGCCAATGAGAAAGCGAAAGAGAGAGAGAGAGAGGGAGTCAGCCGCGCCCAAGGCCTCCGTCCGGCACTCCTTTATCTGAGTTTCACTCCAGCTCAATAGCTCTCTCTTCCTCTCTCTGTCTTCCAGGCCAACAGTTTAATTTCCAGTTTGTTGGTTGACTCTTTATTGACTTGACATTATAAAGAGGCATTTTTGTGACCTTCTGTGGTTAAGACAACAGCCATATTTTTCAAACCAGACACTTCAAACAGTGTGTTTGAATTTATTTATAAAGTGATTTGACAGCGCACCAAATGGCTTCCTCCAGGATAGAAGTGCTTCGGTAATAAATTTTTCAAATACAAAAAGTAACACAAAGGGAAAAGCGGTGGCGGATACCCTACTGCAGTTAGTATTTTAAAAACTGAAAATAATACAGTGTTTATTTTAAAGTTTTTACGGTCACATATAACTCTAGAGAGTTGATTTGTTTCCCCATTCTATGTGACTTTCTATGTTTACATTTCAAATGTGATAGTGTCAATGAGCAAGTAGTGTGTTATTCTGATGCTGTCATAGGTGAATATTATCACACTATTTATTATTTATTTATAAATGTATTTTTTATTTGTTAATAATGTTCCTAGTATTGTTTTAGTTATGCCCTAATGAGTGCATGTAGATAGTGAGTAATGGTCACATTTAGGTCTAAGGCAGAGCAATGAGTGTACAAACAATGAGTGACCTTCATGAGAGTTATGATGTGCAGTAAACCTGTCTGAAATGTGTTGAATCAACATTATGGTCATTTTAGAGACTGTTGCTAAGAGGTTTTTCTAATATTTCATCCTGAGCATTTATATTAACAAGGGTAGACCTTTATGTCTCAGTATCATGCTGTACCAGTAACACAAGCCCTTGATATGACTGTAAAGACGAATAAATTGACCAGTGCCTCACTATAACAGCTTTGACAAAAACTAACCATCAAACCAAGTTTTAGTTTATTGAGCTGTTTTCAGAGGAGCAACTCAGTAAAAAAACTTGTATTTCAAATCAAATTCTGCTGCTTTAGTCTGATAACCACTGGTTCTGCTTTGTATTTTTTTAAAATATTTTTTATTCAAGTACAAGTAAATATAGCCGTTGTCCACACACAGTTTTTTCACATATCAGTGAATAAACATGTTACCCGAACTCAGTTGAGTACAGGATTTGAAATTCCCTGAATGGAAAAAGGGCTCCACCAAAGAACAAGGATTCATATTTTATTCACGGACAACCTCTGCAATTTAAGATCAAAGTGGTTAAAGAGCTTTTAGATCCCTGACAAATTTCTACATGTCCGTGATTAATTTACCACAGCTTGAAAAGCATATTTCATGAAGTCACCTTTTGACACTTGCAAACCTGTGGGCTGTTTAAACTGAAGGATACGAGCTGAACAAATCTGTTTCTGATGGCCTGTTGGGATTTAATTTCAACATCTCTCCTTTTAGTATGAACGCCCTTGTGTATTAATTCCCTTTGCAGCGTATTCTCCAGATGAAATTGTATGTCAGTCATTTCTCTCTCAACGTATGTAAATTGTAATGCATTTGTGTATCGTGTGTGTTCTGTGTAGTATGTGATCAGCCTGGAGGATTGCATTCTCCCTCGTCACCACAGAGGTTTTGCCCGAATGTCTTGAGTTTGATACTCTTTGACATGTGGAGATGGGATATAAGGATGCTGTGGAAAGAGAAAGACAGAGTGAGAGATAGGTAGAGACACAAGTTGAGATTGGAGCTGAGACAATAAGAGAAGGAGTTAAGGTGTATTGCTCCATAACAGCTTTGCTTCAAACTTCAGGTAAGCAGTTCTTGTCTGCAGCCAAATCAGTTTGGTTAGCCTTTCTTTCTTTATTCTGGTTGCATTTTCACACAAATTGAACTCTCCGTGCATATGTGCGTGTGCAAGTGTGTGTGTGCGTGTACCGTATGGGCCGATGTGCACGGGTTAATGAAGAGCAGTAAATGAAATCCTTTATTGTGTTTGATATAATGTCAGCATCCATTAGGAAAACTGGTTCTAGAAATGATTGCTAGACTATCGGGGCCAGGAGAGAGAAAGACTGTGTGTGTGTGTGCGCGCCCGTGTGTGTGCCTTTCTGCATGCTTCTGTGCACACCCCAGGGCACGGCGGAGGCACCGAGTGTGTTCTGTAATTATAAAATCATTAGCAGGTGTCCAGAGGAGATATGAATATGACTGTAATCTGTCCCCACCCATGATGGAGTGGTTGTCTCACACTCAAATGTCAACCTGTCTCAGCCAGCCCATTCAGAGAGCTCATGGATTCAAAATCAAAAGGTTTATTCCCAGCGACCACACTCAGTCATTACATATAACCCTACATATGACAGCCTTTATGTATTAGCCATTTTTCAACCACACATTGTTGCCCTGTGCTTAAATCTGTCAAAGTCCTCTTCACATATTAGGAAATTTGGGGCTTTAAAGGCACCAACCTTCACATGAAACAGGGCTTTGAAGTTTAAATGTGTAACCAGCAGACATGAATGACATTAAAATAACACGCAGCACGTACCAATGACAAGAAAACACGCTGGCAGAGGAACAACCTCCTAGTCAGACAGACTGACAGGCGCTCAGACAAACAAAAGATAGGCAGGCATGTATCTGGTCAGACATAAAAAGGAGCAGGCATTGTAGCCCTGGCGAGGAGACAAAGTCACATTGTAATCTAGAGCAGAGGGGCGGTTTCTATAGCAACAGTAGGCATCTAACCTACGCGCCGCTGCTTTTGCTCAAATCTGAAATTGGCGAGAGGAGGCTGGTACTGAGGATAGAGAGATTGGGAAAGATGAAGATAAGACTGGGTGGAGGAGGAGGAGGAGGAGAAGGAAGGAGGAGGAGGAGAGACGGGGCAAAGGGAGGAAAGAGAGGAGGCAGATCAAGATAAGGGAGTGGAGGGTGAGGAGAACAGGAGATGAGCGGAGGAAGATTGATGTGAGGGAGGGGCTGGAGATCATCACCTGACCTTAGTGTTTGTGTCCTGTTTGGAATTTGTTGGTCCACTCAGCATGATAGATTTAATTTACTGATAGCACTTTGGGTCAGTGGGACTTTCTCAAACTTTGTGGGGGTTTTTTTGTGTGTGTATGTGCATCTTGTGCGTGTCGATTGTGCAGGCTTAGCCATGTGAGTACACTTGCTCTGTGTGTACATTCACTGGTGTTTACATACTGTGTACAGGTGTGTTTAAGAGATGCAATAATGTATTATTTGTGTGTATGTATTCATTAGCAGGGTGCACAGGGCACGGTTGAGATACGAGTCTGTGATAATTGCTTGCTTGGTATTGTATCAGATGTGTGTTTAACCTAGAGCCTGAACCCATAGAGACCTGTGACCAGCCGCAGCAGATGGCCATGCTACCCTGGGGGCTGCTCAGAGGGTCATAGTGGCCTAGGACTTGTCCACATTGAACCTCCTCTTCTGTGCCTGTATGTAGTGTGTGTGTGCGTCAAAGTATGTGGATGGAGTCAGAGGTTGAAGTATTCATGAATAGGATCAGTGTGTTTGAAATGCTTATGTGTCCATTTGGGAGTTCTTTTTAGCATTAAATGGCAAAAGGCTGCAACTTCATACAAACAAGTTCAATTACTATTGACATTTTATCTGGTTGGAAGCTGTAGAGGTTAGAAAGAGATTATAGTTTACTCAATGGTACTGTAATTACTGTAATGAATTACGATTTACAATCTAGTAAATATATCACTAGTAATATACAATGCTGTGCCCAAACATATCCTACTTGCTCTATATATTAGATTAAA
Source organism: Acanthurus tractus (assembly GCA_029783725.1). Classification (NCBI taxonomy): domain Eukaryota; kingdom Metazoa; phylum Chordata; class Actinopteri; order Acanthuriformes; family Acanthuridae; genus Acanthurus; species Acanthurus tractus. The sequence goes on from JAQNCA010000014.1 coordinate 11,275,095, forward strand.
GCTTAACTTAATAAAACCTTCTGATTCTTTGGCATCTTCTACTTATATACATTAACTAGTAACACTTTTCTCTATATCTCCATATTTAGCAAATATAAGTAATATATAAACCTTTAATAAATATAACAAAAGTGGATACAAGTGTTTTGCGTACACCTATAGACCAAGAATGGCATTATAGTAAAAAAAACATAGTAGTAATAAAAAAATATCTTGATAGAAGAAAGTACTGAAGAGTACTGACAATTATCTGCATTAGTAAACAATTAAAAATCCCCTTATATCTTCTCACAGTGATCCAAAGTAATACTATATGTTATATATGTTTTTTTTTTAATTTAATGTTTATTTGCTGCTTAAAAATGCTAAATAAAGGGCTATGTTATTAAACCTTGGTAATGTAATAAAAAAAAATTACACAAGGGGAAAATATGTGCTGCTAGTATCCATACTTAAGCAACTGATACTAAAGAATCTGATGTATTTGATGTTTACTTTTTGTACACTGTGCAGGTTCAGCACGAGTAAGTGATATGTACATGGTAAACAGTAAGGTAAACACAGCTGTCTGGCTGTCCAAACAGACAAAGTGCCACTGACAGATGGGGGACAAATAAATGGATAAAAACAGCATGAAATGTCTTTGAGAAACATTTGACACAACTAGCTATCAAAATAGCTCTGATGCTCCTTTTCATATGATCTACTTGTCTCTGAACTCTACTGAAGGAATAATTGTCATTACTTCAGAGGATATGTCCTCATTTTGCGATTTTCATTGTAGTGACTGAGTGTTTTTCCAGCACGTCCACCCAAAACCTTGTTGAATTGTTAAACTGGTTTCTAAGCTTCTCAAAAAAACATTAATTATGTATGTTTTTACTCTCATTTACTCTGGTTTGTTTGCTTGTTTGTTTGTTTGTTTGTTTGTTTATTTATGTATACATTTATTACTTAGTTCCATGTTTCTATGGTGAATGTCTTTTTTTTGTTAATATTTTTGTTGTTTTTTAAGGGCAGTAATAAGAGATAGTACAGAATAACAGTACAGTGATTAAGTGTAAGCAAGGGAGCTACTGTACAGTGTTGGACCTCTCACTAAGCTATCTGCTTGATACTGTCTGGTTTGTTTTGTTTTTTTTTGAGTGCATTATTTTTTGAGTAAAGCTGCTGGACGGTGTCCCCTGGGTGCAAGGAACCAAGCATTTATTTACAGGAAGCAGTCCTGAATAATGAGTTGTAATGCCGCAGTAGTGAGAGTAAACTATTTTGAAGCGAGGGACCAGTCTAAATACAGGAATGGGCTCCAGATCAATCCTGCTGGCAGACACAACAACACTGTTGCTCTGCCACAGTCTCTCTCTCTCTCTCTCTCTCTCTCTCTCTCTCTCTCTCTCTCTCTCTCTCTCTCTCTTTCTCTTCTCTTCTCTCTCTGCAGAGGCACAGGCTATTTTTAGCCCTGGCAGCTCTTTCCCCCTCAGCACCCACCACCATCACCACCAAAGCCACCCATTTCTCTCCTCTCAGTTTGTCCTTTCATTTCGCCCTGACCTCAGCCAACATCCTAACCCTTCAACTTAACCCAGTGTATTCCCTTAACGATCCGTCCTGATCCCTCCGATACTCAGCTCCTGTGTCTCCATCCTCGATCCTGATCTCTCTGACAGAGTTGAGGAGACAGAGGGAGCGCTGGTAGGTTGGGGGGATGTGTCAGCGGGCAGATTCTGCTCCTCCTCTATCTTGTCCACGCTCATTACCCAAAGACACAAGCTGCGTCCACGCTCGTCCGCCCCATGTTTGATGTCAGCGTGAGTTTTGATCATACTGTGTTTCTTTGGTGAGTTGTTAGGGACTGAGCTGAACTCACGATGACTTCCTGATTAGCACTGGAGGCCAGCCAAGACCCCAGTCGTGGTGTGTAGAGAGGCTCTCACGCCTAAGGGAACCAAGAGGAAGGTGGGGGCTGACAGAGAAAAGGAATACTGGTGCCATAGGTGTGTGTTTGTATATATTTTTGCGCAAGGTAAAGAAATGCATAGAGCATGTTTGTAAAACAGTGGGAGAGAGATGAAAACATTGAAAAGGAACAAGAGACAAACACACATTGAAAAAAATAATAAGTCAGACTGAGTAAATCATGTGTACAGTAGACTCTCTCTTCCTCTGTCAGCTGTCCTCCCTCATTGGACCATGACCACAGCTCCTCCAGTGAGAGCGAGTCAGTCACTGTGGTGCCCTTGAGAGTGCGTCCTCAGCCAGCCTCCTCATGATAACGAGGCAGGTCCCACAACCGCTGCTCGCTGCGTGCAGCCCCTGCCCACCCTCGCGCCAGCCTCCATGGGAGATAAGGATGCCTGCTCAGAAAAGAAGAGGACAGCAGGGTGCCTAATAGGGCTTTTCTGTGGAACTTTGGGTCACTCAGGATCAAACCATGCATTGTTGATTTGTTTTTTTGGG